>JAHBCN010006426.1:0-49174 GCA_019359885.1 Listronotus oregonensis | reverse complement strand
TCTTTCTGAATAATTTGATACCCCAATTGATATTTTAAGTTAAATCAACACTAAAAAAGCAAAAAAATAGGCGTAGTAGTTGTTGCTTATAAAATTATTAAAACACCCGGGCCGTGGCATTTGATTAAAAGAGTCATATGCATTTCGGCAATTTTATCAGGTAGGCTTGGAAATAAACAAAAACGTTGATGTTAAAAAATGATGTTACATAGTTTAATAATCAAATTTATTTATTTAAAGTTATTGCTGTGTTAATTAATAAGGTATTTTAATTTAAATACCTACAAATATAATAATTAATAATAATAATATAATAATTATTATTCTTATAAGCAACAACTACTATGCCTATATTTTAGCTTTTTTAGTGTTAATTTAACTTCAAATATCAAGTGTGGGTATTAAATTATTCACAAAAAAATGCTCTTTTCGAATATGCCAACGAGCCACCATCGTTACATTTGAAAAAAAAATAGTTATGTCTAGAAATAAAATTTTGAAATATTTTTACCTTTTCTTAAAAGACATAAAATATGAAAGATTATTAAACTATTTTTTCAGGCCTTCTTGACTCAAAATTGGTTGTTTTAACGACGTCATGGCACTCTAGATTAGATTTTAAGAAATTAAATATTTTTAAAGGAAAATGTCAAAAGTTGACAAATGGGGTGTCATTGTATTTAGAATGTCATTTTCTATCGAATAGGAACAACAATACAGGGTGTTCCATTTAAAATTCAAAAGTTGAGGTCATTTCCGGTAAAACCGGAAATCATCAAAAACAGTTGAACACGTCATTCAATGCATTTTTAAGTCATATATTGACAAGCCAAATTTTATTTTCCCATCTTAAAAAATAAAAAAAAGTTATATTGAGAAACACCCGGTATACTTTTTAAAAATAACGAAATAAAGTACGGTTTAAAGCAAAAAAAAAATATATCTCAAATTGTTTTTGTAAATGCCCTAGAATTTTAAAATTATTTGGAACTAATCCTCTCCGATGGCTAATTCTTAGAACGTGATTTACATACTATAAACTTGAGATGGGCTTTTTATACAGGTTTGTTACTTTTACATAACTTACTTAAGTTTATTTAAAAAAATAAAATTATATACCGTAGCATTTTCATAGCATATAAAAATAGTGTTTTAAAAAATAAAAATGACCATTTGCAACCCACTTTCTGCCAGTCACTGTTACTAATGTATGAAAATAAAATCTATTCTGCATAAAGCCTCCGTAACTAGCATAGAATTACTAAAATATATTTGTATTTTTTTTCAGCTTAGAGAAAAACCTCCGGACCAAAAAAGGCAGCCGTAGAGGAAACTCCGGCAACAGAAAAGAACTTCAAGTATTAACTCAAATCCATCACGTGCCTTAGATTACTCAATCATCTCGTATAAACCTTGTTTCACTTCGGGAAATCTCCCATAAACCAAATCAACATGGTCCACAGCGCTATTATCACTTCTGTTTCAAGCCATCAGGCATCAAAAGATTGGCAAATGTCAAAGTAAGTAACTTTAGGTAATTTGAGAATAACTGCAATGACTATAGGCGGGGGCCAAAGTTGTCGCAATTACTTTTAAAAAGTAATTCAATTACAATTACCAATTACTCCTATAAGTAGTAGTAAATTACGATTACCAATTACTAGCATGTTTGTTAAAAGTAATTCAATTATCAATTAAAACTAAAAGTAATTGAATATTTTAGAAATTACTTTATTTAAATTACCACATATATTAAATACGATACACTAAACAAATAAAATATTTATACTAATATGCATCATACGCACTCTTCACATTATTCAAACTGCTTTCTCGGCAAGTCAAACATTAAATGACTCTAACATAAAAATTTATTTTTTTCCTACCCCAAACATCAACAGATTTTTTCACACAAAAAAGGAATAAACACGGTGGCGGTAAGCATCAATCGAAAATACTAAATAGGCACGGAGGCGGTGTTCGCCGGATTCAAAGCGGCCGGCCGTGTTTCAAGATGCTCTTTCTGGCTGACCAAAATTCCGGCAGGTTTCCATAAAGAAAGGTAATTGAATTGTTCGTAGTAATTCAATTATTTTTTAGGTAATTGAATTAATTTCTAAGTAATTCAATTACTTTATAAGTAATTGAATTACGTTCTAATAATTAATTCGGGATTCAAAACCAATTACCAATTGATTACATTATCCTATTAATTAATAATCCAAATACAATTCTTTTTTCGTAAAGTAATTGAATTAAAAAATTTCCAATTACTAAAAAGTAATTGAATACGATTTTTCAATTATTTTAATTCAATTACCGACAGCTCTGGCGGTGGCGTATATTGAGAACAAAAAGTGTTAACTCAACTGCTACAAATTTAATTATTTCTCAAAAAGTGTTTCATTGGTTTCAAAAAGTGGGGGCCTAGCCCCCTGGTCTCCTTAGCATATGCGAATTCTTACAGCGAAGAAAAACAATTTATAATTTAAATTTGGCTGTGTTAGGTAACAAAAAATAACGTGAGAAAATATTTTATTCTGTACTGTTAAAGCCGTTTTACACGGAATGCTACTGAAATTATTTGCGAATATTATCTCCATCACCAATAATTGTTTTGATACAGAGTTTTATATATTTTTTGGTAACAGGACATGGTTATCCCATAAGGACTGAACAGGGCCACGTAAAAATGTAAAATAGCCATCTTGTTTTTTTTAGCATCTGAATAAACAAAAAAATAAAAATGAACAGCCCTACTTATACAAGCCTGAACAACCACTTAACCCCAAGGCAAAGAAATTTAGATCGGTTTCCCTCGAGCGCGATGAGCGTAATCCGGGTATCGAGGCGCATATTTTTAAATTCATTTAAGGCTCAATTCAAAAAAATCGCGTAAATAGTATTGATATTTCCATTAAAATAATTAAATCAGTATAATAATTGAAAAAATACATATATTTATATAATATTTAAACTCTAAAACAAATTAATTTATGTGCATAGGTCAAGGCATAAGAACATGATGCTGTTGTAAAAGGAAACAAGTGTAATTTAACATTTAGTTAGTAATTGTACTTAGTTTTAGTTTTTTTATTTATTTATTAAAATTGTCTAGTTTCCTTTTTTTGTTTTTTGACTCAGCCTTTTCCGATTTTTCTGTGGCATTTTTGTTATTTCTTTTTTTAACATAATTATTTAAAGAATGTTTGAAAATATAGAGCACATCATAATGAACATATTTTTGTTCTCGTTGCCACAAATACATTGCGAGCATAAATTATTGTCTATGCTTAAATTAGTTAGATCACACAGGATAGCTTTTGATTTTCCATTTTTGGAAGTCACTCTATATCAGGGTCATTAAAATTTTCTCAAAAATCGCGCACATATGGAACAGAACGTCTTTAACAATTTCTTAGGAACCTTTAAACCCCACGTTGTGACAATCAAAGTATTCGTCTCAATTGGGTTTCCTTCTTTCAACAAGAAAAAAAACAGATGTTACAATTATTATATTTTTTTACAATTTTGTGGGCAGCATAACCACTATATAAATTTGTACCGATTTGTCAATTTCATATTCATTTGGTATTCAGTTTAAGTAAAAAAAAAAATTTTTTTCAGTGTAATTATTTTGAGGTATTGTCCAATCAAGATCATTTTCCTGGATACAGCTGTCTCCCTGTTTTTTAATCTCAGCTAAAGAAAATTACCATCAGCACGCTTCTAAATATATGTTTGAGTCTAATTTTTTCTCGATTTAAAATATCATCAAAGCTAACATTGTAATTACAACCTCCGAGAAGTCTGTATTTACCAAATCTTTTTTCTTTTTCAGTAGTAAATTTACCTGGTAAAATATACGACAAATCAAATTTTGAAAATAAATAGTCAATTATTTCCAGTAAAACAGAGGTACTATGGCAAAGTGCAGAATAGGTGTCGTTTGTAAGGCGACCATTATTGTTTTCAAGTTTATCCAACTTTCAGAGGACTTTTTCGGGAAACGGGACTGTTTTTGAGAAGTAATTTAAAATTTGGAAAAATACTAGGCACTGCATTTAACTTTAGTCTAATTTTGGTAGGTACCTTTTGCATTGACCCATCTGGCAAGCGATAATCATCCTCTCTAATAATGTCACTTTCTACAAAATGCTTAGCGCAAACCACAGAATATTTTGAGGGTGACCATGACTGTCTAGGAATATTCCTAAGCCAATGGGCTTTAAGGTTTTCGTCCTTTGGAAAGGTGAAAACAGATACAGCTGGTTCTCCTGCATCAAGAGAAGTTTTATAATTGGATTTCACCCGGCCCAACAAGGACTTGGAGGAAAAAATAATAATAACAGTAACTAAATAGTATCTAATAAGCAGGCACCAAGTACCTATCCGCAATAACAAAAATCAAAACGAACGACAAAATTCCAAAATGTATACCTAATACTTACGGTAATTTAATGCTAATATTTGTTACTGTTTTTAAAAAATAAAAAAATACCTTAAAATTAAAGCCAAACACGAATCATTAAAAACCTTTCAATTTTAATTATTTTTAAAAAACACCACCACAAAATGTCAAGTTCATTTGCCGCCATTTACAAGTACTTTATAACACCGGCATGCCCCCGCAAAATATTCTTGTTTTTACGCAATGTTTGCGGAAAAAAACTGTCCCGGTCACTCACAAATTTCACACAGTAAGACCTTTTACAGGTTTAGTCTTTATCTTAACAATATTTTCTTTCAAAAAGTTGATTTATTCACAATAACACAACAGAGAAACAGGTCATTCAACGTAAATCATATGACTAAACGTCTGTCGCTAGATCTCAAGGCATAGTTGCCAATTTCCTTGTTCACGGCTTGTAGTGAAGTAGGGCTGTTACGACCTAAAATTAACGTTTTCTTAATGTAACACCTTATTTATTGATTGGTTCCTTTCTATGGCACGTTGTAATAAAAAGGGTTTTGTATTCTTTTAGTAACAAGAAAATGTGTTTAACTATATGTGTCGCATTTACCAATATGTATTAAAAATAGTAATATATGCTAGACTTTGACAGAATATTGATTGTTAGTATTTTTGCGTATGTCCTATTTTTTAAGTTAAATCTCAAACTCCTCATAGAAATTAAATTAATTTTGTTATTATCGAAAATAAATACAAAAGCCTCGTTATTGAAACGTATTG
Source organism: Listronotus oregonensis (assembly GCA_019359885.1). Taxonomy (NCBI): domain Eukaryota; kingdom Metazoa; phylum Arthropoda; class Insecta; order Coleoptera; family Curculionidae; genus Listronotus; species Listronotus oregonensis. The sequence continues at coordinate 43,980 of JAHBCN010006426.1, read as the reverse complement.
AAAAAAGGGCGCCTTTAAAAACCAACCAATTTTATGTCGTACCATTTTTGTTTCAATTCCAATTATTTTTTAAATTGTTCTTTCAAATTCGCCGGAAAAATATACAAGCTATTTTACTTTCACAGAAAAGCCACAAATAGGGTGGGACCACTTTGAATGTACCATAATGCTTTATTTATAACTTATATTTACAATTCAACTTATAACTACTTTATATACAATAAATGTATATCTTTGCGCTCTTCCTTTTACCTTTCCAGGTCTTGGAAGAGAGAATGCCGGCCAGTTAAGAACTGGGCGGGGGCGAGATGGAGCCCGTGGGTAGCATAGAGTTGATTTTGATTTATTATTTCAGCTTCCACCGGTGTGACCATACAAAAGCTATTACATTGCTTGTTCCCAAATAAGGGTTGAAAAGTTGTGTTTTGTTTAAATCTGCTGTAATTTATAACAAGATACAAATTATAAATTACAGCAGATTTAAACAAAACTTTTACTTTGGAACAAGCAATGTAATAGCTTTGTAGGTTTTCAACTGAAATAATAAATCAAAATCAACTCTATGTACCCCGGCTCCACGCCCGTTTATGGCCGCTCTTTCAAGACCTGGAAAAGTTAAGGAAAACTAAATCATTTTTTATATAAAGTAGTTATAAGTTGAATTGTAAATATAAGTTATAAATAAAGCATTATTAAATTGGAAATTGGAATTGTAATAAATTTAAGCAAAAATATGAGTGCATAAGCATATAGTACGTTCCACAATAATTCGTTGATTTCTCGTTTTACCTGCTACTGTTAGTCGTAAAACTCAATATACTTTGGGTATAGTCCATCCGAACTCAGTTGGGACAGCAAAAAAACTAAAAGCTGGGTTATAAGCGGCATTATAAAGAAGATGCCGCCTGAACCATGGGCGGCGCAGGAAATTTAAATATGTTTTACCATAATTTAAAGAATATACAATATCAAAAATGTATGTATATCGATCATTGACAATATGTAGGTTGGGTCACTTTCATATAAACCTTTTTTGGTTTTTAAGAAAACACGCGGCGTCTCCGCCGATCGCGAACGGACAAAATAGTTTCAGGGGATATTTGTGTAAACGATACCAATTTATTCAAGCGTTTCCTCTAATCGGTAATGTCGAAGAACGCGAAAAACGATTTTTTATTATTTGAATGGATATTAGGCACGATAATACTAGCATAATGTTGATAATATTTGTTTATGGTTACCAATATCACTGTAAATAAATGTTACATTTTTGATCTTTATTACCTATTAAAATTATTTTTTCATTACAAATGAGCAAATAAATATTAATGTACCCATCTATTGTATTATGCAAAGAGAAATAGAAATGTAATTCGCACTTTAATTTTGTAAAATTTCCGGGGAAAAACTTCCGGACTACCCGTGTTCGTTGGGGGTATTCCATACTCCCCAAATCCCCCGGTGTGTGTGTGTGTGTTTGGGGGGGCGCCAAATATTAAGCCCCGCCAAGGGCGCGGCCATACCTGGATACGACCCTGACCTAATGTACCATTAAAGGTTATTCTCAGAAGTAACACCAACAAGATTGAATGACTCTTTGTTCTGCAGAACTTGGCACATGTATAGGTAATTTGACTTAAGTTTTCAATTAAACAAATGTTAAAATTTACCCTCTTCAGCAGGCTCAATGGGTAAACCTACAGATGGAATGGTATATGCGACTCCTAAAAGGGTTTAAAAATCCTCGTCTTTGAAATGGAAGCACAAACTCTAATACGTTTCGGATATTCTTTTGGTGTATAATTAGCAAATTTATGGAACCCAGTGAATCCCAAAGCACTTTTCCAAGCTCACCATCTGAATGTGTAATATATTTACAATAAAAATACCAATAAAACATTCTAATCTATATGATTTATATTAATACATTCCTTTGGTCATCTAAAAATCGATAAATCGCCTTTTATTCTACTTTCACAATTATCCACTGAACAAATATTGTTACCAGGCACATCCAACAACTTTTTAGGGACACGGTATACCAAAACACACAATTACAGGAAAACGAGTTCTGACGCACTGCGTATCAGTCGGCTTTAAACGGTAGAGTGGTATGAATATAGCAGACAGGCGGGGTGCGTTTTGAAAGCCGCCGCGAGTGACGCAACTTTTATATTGTATATTCTTTAACCCATGGTTTTAGTAAACCAAAATATAATTAGTTTTTATTTATAATTTTATCGACACTTAACTATTGAAATATTTTTGGTTTTAAGAGAAAATTGTCACGATTCACTAGCGGAGTTTTTAGAACTTGAGTCGTTATTTACACTTATCCTAAAAATAGATGTGCAACTAAGTTTGGTTAATTCACAAATTCTATTTACAATTTTGTTTTGTGAAGAATACTACTTTCACTCTTAAGACAAAAATAAATATTTAAAATAACTCGTTGAGTTTGAACGTGTAAGTCTTTGTTTAAAATTTCCGCTTCAGTCGACTCTAAATTAGCATAATAATCCTCAGTTTCGCTGTCACTAGTATCGAAAGGTCGCCAAAATGCCATATTTTTCAAATTACTAACCAAATTACTAATCCAATAAAATATTTTACAAAATATATTCACTAGAAATAATTGCTAACGTTGCTAAATACCCCGATGTTACTACCACACTACGAGATAAAAATCAAATATATTTTTAAATGAATCTGCTTCCAATGTAGCAAATAAAATATCTCACCAATCAAAATCGGCCAGTGACCATCCGCGGCACTTCTTGATTGATCCCGCCCCCATTTATTTATGACAAACTCGTTAAGTCCACGTTCACTCTGTACGAGGAGCAATCCATATAATATTATCCGTATACAGTGGAGTGTTTCAATGTGAAAGACGGTAAATTGATAGTAACCTGTATAAGCACTAAATTCCATGCTGTTCCAACTGACTTCATATAAACTATACCCGTATGTAGGTCCGGACTTAAAATTTTCATTATTTATTATTGTACCTACTTTTTGGTATATTATGTAGGTTATAGGAAAATTGCAGGTGTAAAATATAAAGCAGAGTCTTTTCGTCTTAGTTCAACAGTCGTTTGGAGTTTGTCAAGGTATTTTCGTGTGTGTTATTGAGCATCCAAAATAGCTAACCTAAACTATTAATATTAGTAGGTAATCAGGACCTGTACCCTTTCAAAAGGTGCGGTACCTACACAATAGATATTTGTCAGGCAATCTATTTATGGTTGGGTTTTTCACTGAGGGTTGTAATTTAAATTTTATTGCGGCCAAGAAATCAACGAATTATTGTGCAACGTACCATACCATAAACCGGAAACGGAAAAAAGTTATAAATAAAAGTTTTTGTAATCTTTAAATTATGTTAGATATAAATAAATAAATGGAAGTTATTACGTTTGGATGTTGCAACATTTGGGTGTTCTAGTTCTATATTTATGAAAAAATAGTAAAAGAGAAAGTTTACAATGGATAAAAAAGTGGCTGTAAAAAAGAACAGAATGACGTATATCAACTCGTATGCATATAAAGGGGAGATATATTTACTCTGCATATGTTAGTAGCAATAAGGACATAAATTTATGGATAATCATTTATTTCCTCTGAATATTAAATGTTTAAAGTCTTTTTAAATATAAAATGGCTTTATAATTTTAATTTTAAATGTATTTAAAATATAAAATTCCAAAAATATATCAAATTTTCAGAATTAATTTATACTGAGCCTACATTCCTGACTTCGAAAAGTGTTTAGCATCGATTTTCAGGGCATTTTCCCAATTCTCTTGTTAAAAATAATTTTTATATTACCAAAATATTAGTTGGACTTACTATAATAGTATAAAATAGTTGTTTATTTGAGATAAACTGCCATGGGCGTAGCGAGGTACGCGGTCGTTCGCTGGTAAACTATAATTCTGACAAGCTTCATAACTTGCGACACAACAGGCTTTGCCTTTCCTTTCTCTAAGTAATCAATCATATGAACTCTACAAAATGACATTAAATTAAAGCAAAATATTTTCCAGCACATTTTTGCAGAAAAACTACCTCTGATAAGATTAAAAAAAAATCTTATACGAAATATAGAGTTCTTATTGACTATTAAACTGATAAATTTTCTTTTTAATTGCAGATTATCTTCTGGGTACGGAGCATCTTATAAACCCCAAGAAACGAAAAAAGAAGATACCCAAAAGAAAAGTTCAGATTCTAAATACGGAGCATGGGGTTCAACCTTTAAAAATAAAAATCATTTTGCAAGTTTGCACCATTGTTGAATATTTGTATTTAATATATGCTTAATCTTTTAAATAATAGGGTAATAATAAAATAATTTATTTCTAAGTTAACAAGACCTTCATGCAATAATTGAAATTTTGTTTGTGGTAACTTAAATGGAGCCACAGGCACCTATGCATTTTTTTTTCAAAACCCTGTTTAAGAGATATTGTAAACTTAGAAATAATTGAAGTTCTTTAGACTCCACTTATTCTTCTGGAATAGCATTAATGTCAAGTGTTCACTTAATAATACGTATTGCAATTAATCCAGTAACTACAATTAAAAAACAAATACTACACCTAATTTTTTCTTTGCAAGTGACAAACTATAAACGCATTTAGTAAAAAAAATAGTCTTAAAGTTTTTTTGAAAAACGTGACATTTGACCTTGAACTAATTGGAAGAAAATAAGCAAAAATTAAAAATACTCAACTAAACAACATATTCTAAATTTTAAATAAAGTTTACTTTACTTAGATACAGTTTTTATGACAAGAAAAAACATCTGTCTATCTCAATTTTTTTTTCAACGTTTGTTAAAACCAAAATGTCATTCATTATGTTGTGTTGTTACCAAATCACCCAAGATCTTAAAAAAAAGGATTTTTCCTAGTAAGTAAATGAAAAATTTTTAAAAATTCGTGTACTAGCAAAATTTTCCGGTAATAATCCAAGTTTTGGGAGATTACAAGTAAAAACTTTTTTTACGGCTGTTTACTTATTTTAACGCCAAAATATAAACTATTTGATCATTGACGCTCTCGAGAAGTTGATACTCCGATAAAATTAAAAAATGTCACAAGAAAGTTTTAATAAGATCAATAAAATGTTTCCTTTTATCAACGACAGATTAAACCATTTTAAAGTATGTTTATTCCAATAAAGTCTATAGACTTCACCTTAATATACTCTTATATTGCATTATAACAACTCTAGCTTTTATTGTATACTTGTGATAATACCATAGGCTAATACTTTTATAAAATGTTTATTTACGAAAATTATTATACATTTCTTAACAGATACATGATTTATGTTACTGTAAAAATCAGCTAGAAAATTAAAATTCCTATGTGACAAAGGCTGGACCACTTTTTTATTTCTCTTGCTTTTTACCTTTCTAAACCATATATTTTCAGTGGCTATAACCAAAAGTGCCATGAGGAACCCTGAAAAGTATGAAATAAAAATAAGAAAACTAGCAACGGTATACAGTCAGTAACACATAAAGTTTATTACTTAAAAAATATAAAAATAAACTTCTGAAAGACAATTAATTTTGGATATCTATATTTTTAAAACAGCAGCAAACCCTTTTTTTTTTTGGTTTTTAATTGTGCTGTTTTAAAGATAACTTGTTCCTAACAGTTTTATTTCCTAGGTACCAATTTTACTTTATTATATTATCAGAGTCAGTATTTAATTATACAATAAATTTTATCAGATTTTTTTTATGTTGGCAATTGTATATAAAAACGATACACAAACTTTTAATGAATATTAAATGAAAAATACTTTAATACGTTAAAAAAAAACAATAAAAACTGTTAGATGTAGCCTTTTCTGAATTTTAAAAATATTTTTTTTAATTAGAAATTTACGAATATAAAACAAACAAGAATATTGTTAGTCTCATACAGAGTCGGTGTTTTATTCATAAGTCCTTGTGTCGACCACCAACAACAGAGCTGAGCTATACGATATAAGAGTACAAGAGATATATTTAGAACTGGGATTAACTACAACTAACGTAAGCACAGCCATCTAGGAACAAATATATTCGGTGACACAGACGATCTTACGTTGGCAAATTTATTCCCATGACCCTTAAGTCATGCGCTCAAAATTTAACAAAAAATATATAAATATAAAAACAATCCGGACTTAATTTATGTTGAAATATACAAAGAAGACGAAGATTACATTTTTCCTAAATTAGCTATCATTCACTATTTAACATTTCCTGTAATATGAGTGCAACAAATTTAAATGATTACCTTAATAAAGTTTTTATCTTACTTCATATTTTCAACGTAATCAAACTGTATATTATTGTGACAATGTATACTGGAGTTTCCTTCCCTTTAGACCACGCATGCTGTCACTCCACCCCTTGTGGCACCTTATACTGAGAGCACTATAACCTTGTGGCAATGTTGAAATGAGGAGAACTTGAAACCTGTGAACTTTAGGAGAGGTTACCAACCCCCATAATCGGTACGGGCGTACCTTTTTCACAGGGGCAGCCAATTACTGGCTCCTTAAACCTCCAACTGTTAAGCGTCAACACCGGACTCCCGACTCTTGGTACAGTTGTCTATTTATACTCTTGCTTTAAGAATTGTTTAGAAATTATTTAATAGTTTTCTTAAAGTAATCGTAATCGAATAGCGAACAGTGCATTGGTCTTTCTGAAATAGTTTGTTTAAAAAAATCTACCATTATGAAACATTGACCTGCCATGACTTTTAATTTTTGTACATATTTTATTAATTTTTTTCATTATTCACATTATCATTATTTTAAAAAATAATGATTGTCAACTTACATCCTCTAATGGGGATTATATACTGGGAAAATGTGGAAAATCACCTGGATATGAATAAAATATGTGAAAAGGATATCACAAGTTCATATAAACCTTTTTCGTATAGGCCTTCTCTTTGGTGATATTGGCTTCCAGAAGGGTTCAATGGAGTCACGTTTTTTAGACATAATTATTAAACCACGAGGTATATTCCAATTTTATTTTAATATGACTCCTCAAATTACATCCAAATGAAGTGTTGTGAATAAGTCACAGCTGCACAGATGTACTAGCTGTGACACTCATGACGTCCTTTTTTAAGCTCTTTATTGATAAAAACTGTGACCGTTTTTTACAAATCTTTAAACTATTGAGTTATCTTCATTTATGTCGCTAATTCCAAAAGTTTTCAAAAAAATGTCACTTATTTGGAGTATTTTGATAAAAGATACATCTTTATTCTATTAAATGTCTAACCTTTAACCTTATGAAAGAAAAATGCGATCCAAAATTAGAATTTTACTTACTTATTGGTTGAAAACCGATGAATGTCTTGCATCTTATAATGATTTAGAAGCCAGGAGGATAAATTACGACAGATATCCTAATCGTATTCTTTTAGATCAGAAGACATTTAAACCAGTTGACTAACGTCTAAGGGCAAACGGTAGGCGATTCCATTTAATAAGGTAATATTACTAAATTTCTTCATCATTTTAGAACATTTTGTGAAATAAGTACTGATGCTGGTCGGGAAAAACAGTAGGTACGTCGCAGTTGAAAGAAAATGTTTTAAATGCTGTGGAAAAATCTTCTTAAACGAGCACTCAAAAATTATCAGCGCTGTTTAATACGTCAAAAACGTACAAGGTTCTCCAAGAACAGCTATTATATCCTTATCATTTGCAAAAGTACATGTACTGATTCCTAAAGATTTTCCTCGTAGAATGCAGTTTGCAAACTGGCTATTGGACCCGCAACGAAATATTATAAACTTCATACGCATTATTCTCTTCACGGATGAACCAGGGTTTACCAAAAATGGTATCGTGAATTTACAGAACTTACATGTATGGGCTGCTGAAAATCCTCATGCAACTATGGTTTCGCATCCAAACAATTAATGTCTGGGCAGGAATCATTGTAAATTTTTTGATTGGACCATTCGTAATGCCGGCACGACTGAATGGACAACTTTATTTGGAGTTCCTTCAGAACGATTCTCACTATTTAGTAGAGCACAACAAAACATATACTACATTCACGATGGAGCACCGCTGGATAGGGGACACCTCAGAACCTTGGCGTATTTCACTCCGGTAGATAGTAGAGAGGAACTTTAACGGAGAATCAGATTTCATTGTGATTAAATAAGGAACAGTGCTGGGTTATTGTGGCGGATACAGTAGTTCTCAAGTCGTCATGATCGCGAGTGTATCAGACCACACGGAGCCCCTGTTAAACCCTCTTTCAAAGTTTAACTTTTTATTAAAACTATTATGTTGCTGACAGACGAAATTTTCTCTTTTTCATATTCAACCCGACAGAACTTAGGGGAATAACAGTGTAAATAAAGTGACATTTTTTCGAAAACGGTTAGGATTAGGGACATGAACGAGGACTTCTTAATTTTTAGTTAATAGTTAAATGTTTGTAAAAAACGTTGTCCAAAGTTCTTATCAATACTGGGCGTAAATTATTGTGGAGTGTGGATATTTCATTGCAAAATATGCCTTAATATAAAGGAGCTATATGGTATTATTTCACAACAACTACTGGTTCTAATACCATAAAAACAAATTATAACTGTAAATTTTGGAAGTGAAAAAAAAAGTTCGCGAATATTCGCGAACAATCTTAAAATTCCGGAAATTTAACATCTTAAATAGTAGTATATTGGCAAGGTGCGAAGTATATGGTGGGGACAGCTGAATTGATTGCAGCGCTCGCTGTGGTCAATTTTTTTGTTAAATCAACTTGATTCATATGTAAACTATTAGATAAAAATAATAAAAATACTGCATAATAGTTGTTGTGTGCTTGAATGTCAGAAAACTGACAGAAATAGTAACTGCAAATTTTAAACATTTCCAACTGCTAGTTGAAAATTAAAAAAAGGTCAAAATGGATAAATGCAGTTAAAAGAAAAAAGTAAGCAGTGCCCAGCAAACCAAATTTGCCGCTTAGTCGAATGACGTTCGGGTTTTGGGGTTAGGCGAACTTTCAAATTTGACGTGACAAGAAAAAAAACTTATCTTTTCTTGCCGTGTACCGTTTATTCCTGCCTTTTCCTGAAGTTTTTTAATGATTTGCAAGTTTTAAAAAGAAAAATATTCGGTAATTGTTTCATATCACTGTTTCGGCTATTTTAAGAGATTTTTAAAAATTTCTTTTACAGGCTACTCTTATGGATACAATATAATAAAACTATGTTTTAAACAAAATTTTATCAACGTATGAGAAAAAACCCCGGTGAATATATAATTACATTTAAAAAAAATTATAACTTCTACCATACCAAAAAATATAAAAAAATTGTTGATAACTTCTATGTAGGAATAATTTAGACGAATTCAAAAGCCCTAAGTTCTAGTTGGTCATGGTTAGTTCTGGTTAGCAAAGCGGCCTTTTATTTTCCCCAATTATATTTATATATTTGTTAATAAAAAATATTGAAAAATGTTTTTAAAGCTCCCCCACCGGATTATTATTATATTGTACCCATATAACTAGCCTGTAAAAGAAATTTTCAAAAATCTTTTAAATTAGCCAAAACAGCTATATGAAACAATTACCAAATATTCTTATTAATAGACTGTAGTGTCTGTGGAGTCTCCTGTGATTGTGAATAGAGAAAATGCCTTTAAAGCAGTGGTTCCCAAACTTTTTTTATGGCGCCCCCTTTTTGAAATTAAGAAATGGTCGCGCCCCTCACTTCCATTGTCCTTTACAGAAATATTTCTTTAACTAAAAAAGAGGCATGTATGTACAAACATAACATTTGAACCCTTATCTAATCTAATGCGAAGTATGGTGCTGCATCTCCTTAACAAGGTCGGAAAGTCTTGGTTTTATCTTTAAAAGTGCGCAGCGTAGGTCTCTAGCAACATCAAGCTGGCTCGTTTTTTTGTTTTAATTTCCATTAAAATAGAAAATCCTTTTTCACATAAGTCGGTTTTCGAGAATGGTACATAAAATTTCAAAGCCATTTCCGCGATTAAAGGATAGATAGAAAGATATTTTATCCAAAATGTAGTAATCAACACATTTTCAAAATCATTTTTTGCTACTGAGTCGTGTTTTAGTCGATTGCTTGTCCTTGCAGTTCTTCTGGAAGGATGTTTTATCAAAATTAAAAGAATTTTAAGCAAATTTATGTTCATTATTTTCATGTAAATTAGAAAAATATTGTTGGAATTCATCGAAGAGTATTTCTAGATTCTTCTATTCTCCATTAATAAAGGCAATTTCGGAAATGAGAAAAAATTTGGTGTTTGAGCTTGCAGCGACTTTTCCATATATAATCTTCTTTTTTTATTTAAACTAATTTATTGTTATTTTAAAGATAAAAATGTGTATTAATTTTTCTGAGCTCTGGCGCCCCCATTAATGTTGGGAACCACTGCTTTAAAGCCTTCAAGTAAGTAAAGTATATATTAGTGTTAACTATATAGATTCGTAAGTTTGTCAGGTGATTTTTCACTTATCGGACCAATTGCCGATTTTTGTTTAAGGTTAATAAAAAAACTATTTAGCAATCGAAAATAAATTATTATTTTTAAAAAACCTGTTTGACTTGCTAAATTTTTTAATATATTTTTATTTTTTATACTGACATTTGTAATGTTATCCAACTGTCATTTGCATTGATTAAACCGTATAACCTTATTCCCCAATAATAAGGTCGGAGTTCGATTCTACCAAACTAAAAGAACTTTTTTTAATTAAAAACACACTTTCTATGCTTACTTTCTAACCTTTAAAATTGTTTATTTACTATTAATATTGTACTTCACTTTTATAGTGCTGAACAGGTTTATATATATTAATTTTCGAAAAATAAATAAATAATATAAATAATCTTATAGAACGTTTCACGAGGGTTTGTACTTACGTCATCAATGACGTCATGACTTGGAAAAAAGGGTTGTCGTAGCTAGTTCATATAAATTCAATGCTGTTCACATTTTTAATTAAAGTTAGGCAATATTGATGCAAGTACGTTTCAAATCGCTCTTTAGAGCACGTTCAGAATAGTTTTCTAATAAAATTTTTAATTCATCATGATCCGATTGCACCAATAAAATGTTTAATTTTCTTAAGGTGAAGCTAAGCTTAAATCAAAAATTCGATTGGACCAGCGTTATCGGCGGATTCAAGATTCGCTTTATCTCAGCCTAAAAATATCTAGATATCTAACGTTATTCTTGTCTCAATTTTGTTGTTTTTTTTTGTGTTTCTCATGATGAAAGACCATCGAAATCCCCGATTTTTTAGAAGATAGGTGTTTTAGTCGGCATAATGGAACAAGTAATTGTCAGAATACAACATTTTTAGAAAGATTTCATTTTTTAAAGCCAACAGTGTTAAGCCTTATAGAAACCAGAAAGAAATACCTGGAATATAATACATATATAACAATTTGCAGTCAATACCTGAAGTATAGCAATATAACGATTTGCAGTTATTTTAAACGCTCCGATTTTCGGGCTAAAAAAAAGACGGTCTATAAATTGGTTTATTTTTTATAATATTCTTGTACCGTGCTATCTTATACCTTGCTAGCAACAAACGTTTTCTTTTCGCATGTTCTCTCTTTTTTGGTAATTTTATTTGTTAGTTTACGTTCTTTTTATTAATTTCTTTAGGCCTGGTACTTTCATAAGCGGATAACTTTATTGTCCGAATAATTTCCATGGTTACAATTGTCACAACAATTGTGATTATGGAAATTGTCTGGAAAATAATTTTATTCGTTAATGAAAGTACCAGGCCTTAATCAAATTATTTATATGGATGTTATATAAGGTTTAACTGGATTTTTGAAAACTAAAGAAACAGAAAGATACCATAGCCGTAACTTATAATATGCGGTGGTGCCAGCATTATCACTTACTAAGTTTAACTAAGTTGCAACACGAACAAAAGTCAAGCTTGGCTTTACTTTTAAGTCGACTTAACAAAGTCAAGTTTATTCATAAAATGGTGCAATTACGCCCATGAAGTTCATTTAGGAGAGACCAAAAATATGTTTTATACATCTTGTTTATACAAAAATGTATTTCCTTTTCTCAATTTTTCGTTATTCCATGAAATTAGTATAATTTTACGTTTGGCTTATTTACAAAGCAATAAATAATACACATAATTATGGGAGAAAAAAGATAATAAACGAATTTATTACAAAAAAACTCCCAGCTTACTTTTGACAAGTTTGAAAAATGACATAATTTCATAACCCATATTTTAGGATATTATTATTGTAGCTTTAAAAAATCAGCTGCTGAACGGCAGCCATTTTGATTTTAAGAAACGACCAACCTTTTTGACGTCATTAATTTGTTTCAGTCTGTTTTTGACCTTTTAAACTTGTTAAAAAAGATAAGGCAATTGATGACGAAAGTACAAACCCTCGTGAAACGAAGTATTATAACACATCTCCTATTGCTTTGAAGCATGATTTAATGCAGCCGTCAGACGTCATTGTTATCGCGCACAGTGCCAGTAGCAAATTTTCCATATTTTTCCGGACATCCTGTATATCTCATAGAAAATAATATAAACTTACCAAAAAACAAAATAAAAAAGCTTCCTTGCATGTCATCCATGTTAACAGTATGATTGTTAACTTCAACACTACGTTTCTTTTTCCAGCATCTATCTTTCCTCGGCAAGTAGTCTTCCAACCATTTTTGTATTAACCCAACTTGATGTAGTTTTTTAATTCTAAGAAAACCAACATGAAAAATATTGTTTTGTTGATAAATACAATATGCTCGTTTTAAGAATTGTTTTCAAAAAATAAAACAAAATTACTGCATAAAACAAGAGAGTTCAAATATAATCCAGAATTTTATTCTCAGAACCATAATGACCCTAGCCGCCTTTATTCCCTAACATTTCTGCCATGGGGTATCTAGAAGACGTGCATATATCACAGTCATTTCAACTGTTTTTATTTAGTAATTGCCAAAACAGAGCAGGCGGTTTTTTGATTCGTTGCGTTACGCATATAGTCCGGGAGGCCACCGCAAAAAGCTGGCAAATAAGAGATACGCATAAAACATTTTTTTTTGTATTATTATGAACTATGGTCAATTTAAAGCCTGCCTCAGCTCAGCTTAGCGGGTTTAAATTGCATTTTTTTACCTAGAAAAATCGTGAAAAATGTGTTTTTTTTAATATAAGAAATAGATAGCTTAAAAAGAGAAATGTTTTAAAGGTTTAACGCCAAATAAACTATAAAAAAATTTTTTGATGTTAAAAAAATATTATTAAAATTTGATTAAGGGTGCATTTACGCTACACCTTAGGGGTCGGGCGAAAGAACGCGGAGAAGGTGGGCGGAGACTAACAAACTTCCACTACCACAATTTTCGTATAGCCGCATTAAAAATATTATATTTTATTTAGGTTTTTCCAAATTCGGTGTATCGATGCGATGTTGTTTCCTATTGCAATTCTACAGGAGATAACGTTTTGGGTAACTATTTTTCACTTAAATGATATAAATTATACACCATTTTAAAGGTAAGGAAATAATCTATGCCTCTGCTGTAACGGATTTTTGAAATATGAGTCAAGTTAAGAGAAAATAGTATCTAAACATAACCGATTTTAGGGTGACTTTCACTTAAGGAAATATTAAAAACTAAATCCAAATTTAAAAAACTATTACAGCAGAAGCCTAGATTTAAGTATTGGCTTTCATATAGTTTTTGAAAATATACGATAACTTTTACCGTTTTTGAGAAAAACATTATGCCCCGAACCCCAAATTGGACCCAATTTTCGCGGCGCGAATGGACTCTTAAATCCATTCTAAATCTCATATACTCAAATCAACTTTTATCAAATATGCCTTCTTCTACTAAGAGATATTTGTATATATTTTTTTAAAATGTGACACAAAAAAATATGCCTTATTAAATGTACTCAAAGCACCGCAGAAGCAATCTTCTATAATATACATCAGAAGTGGGAACGGCCTGCAGTTTCTTATCCCAGAAAATCTCTTATTACAAAATTTTGTCTCAATATTCAAATTATCAAAAAAGTAATTTGGAAAAATAAAATTTTGTATGCCAAATTTTAACAAATATCAAATGACATAAATATGTAATACTAATATTATAAAAACCAAACAGTTAAGAACACATCTTTCGATGAACTTCTTAATAGAAATTAACTTAGTTTGTTTAAGAGCACCATGTATGTTACTTACTCAGCGTTGATTTTATTTAGGTATGGAGTATCCGGGGACACAATTAAAGCTAATTGTTCGTCGAAAAATTCATCTGTTCCTAAAATAAATATTTAATACTTAAAATATTTAAAATATCCCTTCAATATTTTATATCCGGTCATTTTCCTCCAAACAATAAAAACATTTGAAAAAGAATTCAAATAATATTTCTGAAAACCAAAATAAAATTTGTTCATAAAAAATAAATTAAAATCTCTAACCTAAGACTATAGTTTGTCCAAAGCTAACATTTTTTTGTTCTTACATGTTCAAAAAAAAAATTACCCCCGGCCCCAACGTCAAAATCAGTTAAAGCCCCGTAATGGATTAAAAAGGGGTTTCAATTTTTTTTATTAATTTTTTTGTGTTTGGGTGTGTTATTTCGTGTTTAAAGTAAATTGGGGAAATTAAAGTTGCCCCTTAATGTTTTTATTTTTTTTTGTGGACTATTTGACATTTTTATATTTCATAATTTATTTTATTTTGGACTAAGTTTTTATTTTTATTGGTTTTAAAAAAAAACCACCAAAAATGATTTTAGTGTATAAATCCCCAATGATTATTGTATTTCAAAATTTGGAAAAGCTTCCGAAACCCCCCCAGGCTGTGGTGGGTCGGGGGGAAAATGTGAACTAATAAATATTTTTTTAAAAATGAGAATAATGATCTTGCAAAAGGTAAAATAACTCGTTTTAAGAGTATTAAAACTAAAATACATCCTCAGATGTGCCAAATATTTTTTTTTGATTAAATATATTTATGAATGTATTTTTAGGGGTAACATTAAGTGGTTTGTGAAATTAAAAACAACTATGATATTTATAGTCCTAAACAATGGGGAAAAACCCAAATGTCAGCATTGAAGTAAATTTTCAAAAGGTTTTATGGAAAATGAAGATTTAGGAAAAAATAAAAATCTTTGTTGTTTCGATGACTGGATCTTCTCACAGCTCTTTCGCAGGTCTTGCGGGATGACGATGTTATTTAGGGAAAAGGGTTTAAAACATTCCTAATGACTAATTATACGCTGGAAAATCTCACATAAAAATTGAAGGCCCATTTTTTTAAACCCAAAGGTAAGCACTTTTACAATCCTCTAATAAAATTTTGTTTTGCATAATTATCACGGTTTAAAAAAAAACTCCCTCTTGCCACCGAAAAACTGAAGAGCTGTTCTTTGGAATATTTTACCTTCTGCTCCGAAGCTTAGCTGTCATTCTTCTTTGTATACCCCAATTGAGAAAATTTAAAAAAAAAGTCTCTAAATTTACATCCCTTTGTCCATTTCACATTCCCACTTTTCATTCATCTCTAGAGTTTCAAGACTACAAAACCCTTATCAGTAATTTACATCGACTCTCTAGACACTCGTAGTGTGAACTCTTAAACTTTAAGCAAAGGGGGTAGCCTGAAAAAAAAATACACATATATGAAGATTCGGTAGATACCTCAGTTGGTCTTTTTTTCATACTTGACTATGATTAAACTTAGGCTCAGACAACTTTAAATACAGAACACACTTGCTGCATTCTTATAAACATTAAAGTATATTTAATTAAAAAAAAATAATGAAATATTTTATATTTTCCTTAGATACATTATTCTACATGCTGGTTCAGAAAAGGATTTGTTGATGGTGCCAGTGAAGTTTAATCTAAACAAAAACAGAACCATGGCGAGATGGCTGATTAGAAGTGGTTAGAGATGACCCACCCTTTTGAAGGCCTTCTTTAAAAGTCTTTTTGGTAATGCCATCTACCATATTACTTTTAGAAAACTGGCATATAGTGGGGGGGAAGAAAAAAAAATATGGTTAAATGGTTAAAAAACGAAAAATTCCTTTTGCATGGGCCAAATGGTTTTTGGTGCTTGATTCAGCGCCCACCAAAAGTCTCCCCAAAATCTTATGTCGTCGATGCTCTTATTCAGAAGGCTGGTCATCAAGTGCGCTTGCATCCATATCATTGGATATTATTGAAATAATTTTTAAAAATAATAAGACTTTCCCCTATTTTATGGAGAACATTTTTAAATATATTAACCAATTAAATGGTAAAAAAAATCAATTTAGGTTATCTTCTTTTCTTTTTAGCTTTTTTTTAAAACCCCTACCTACTGCTTTTAATAAAAACTAAATTTGATGACTTTTTTCATTTAAACCCCATTACATCAATGGCCCAGTACTTGCCAAAATGCTTGAACTCACAAGCATCATTTACAATCCCCCAAAACGCCAAACTACACTTTGTTTTCTCTTATCTTAAAGTGTCCACACTAGTATCTGCTTTGAGTTGCATATTTTCTTTCGTCATTACATACGTTTGCTTTCATAAAAACCTCTGGTGGAACTGCCACTTCTAAAGCCTTAACCACGACTTTCCAGTTTTTGATAAATTTTTTTTATAAAATATAGCATCTTATTGTGTTAATGATACTCTGAATAAATAAATGATTATTACTGTTTTGTTTTATTATTTTTTTAATTAATATAGGAACGTCTAATGAAGTTATATTGATGAAAATTTAAAACGACTTATCTTTATAAACTTTAAAAATACAATTTGCATAATAGGGAAAACCTTAAAGTGAAATATTTTATCAAATATTTAAAATCAACTGAGAGTTTGCCTAAATATAACAAAAAATAACAGGTCTGTTTATAAATTGAAAGGTTTTACTATTTAACTTTTTTGCTTTCGCTCTTATTGAAGGTGTATTTAGGACTAAGTGTTTCAAAAATAGTGTATTTTTTTTAAACAACAAACAATAACTATAATCTACACTAGATGGGCGAAAGTGATAAAAATTTTTTAAAAAAATATTATGGCCAAACATCAAACTTTGTTTTGATATATAAACACAAGAAAAAATACTGATGAATTTAGTTATTGTAATCTAACAACCCAAATTTTAAAATTTTAATTTTTTAAACTCCCTTCCCTCAGTACGGTCCTACTAAAATTCTTATAAGAAAACCCTTAAAAACTGAAAAACAAAATTTACTAATATGTAGGGATATTCCATTGCCAACCTAAAATGTTTTGGACACCCCCACCGATAATTTTTTCCTTAAGTAAATAACATCAGTTTCCTGGAATTTTTGTTTTTATCATATTGATTTTATTTTCCAGTCAATATAGACATGTTTGCCAGCCTTAATTTTATTTATCATAGACCCTTTATTACTTATGTCCTTTCTTTGTTCATATATAATTTTATAAGTGTTGTCATTTGTGGTCTACAACATACAAATAAAAATAGGTGCTATATGATGGTAGTATCCAATGGATACAATATGACTTATTTACTGTGACAAACCACAAAGTGAACCCGTTCGGAGCTTTAGGGAAAGGGCTGTAAAGGGATGCACAAAAGGGGCCATTTTGTTGCTCTACCGTGAGCTGCAAAGGCAGGACTATTCAATGCTAACGTATTTTCTTGGGATGTAATCAAGAATGTCAGGAATCGTGAAAAGGACCGTTTTCCAGATATACAGAGTGAACACGTTAAAAGGAGGGAAGTACTTTCTAACTAAAGAAATCTAAGTTCGCTGGGAGCGTCTGTAGCTATGGATGTAATGTACTTATGCCATGAAAGGTCTTTCTCGAAAGTAAGGTTAAACAATTCTTTGTTCTGTAGAACATGTAGGAGATAAGAATTTGACTGAATTATTTCGCAACAATAAACATGACTGTGTTTTTGAGACATTAAACTGGACAAGATTTTTGATGCCCTGATCTAGTAACAATTAAAGTTACCGTAGAAAAATATCTGCATTTTCTTAAATCCTTGTGCTTGTGAAAAAAATTATCGTCAGCAAGAGAGAAAATTTATAATATTCAGAAAATAAGTCGATGCCTGGTAGCGTATTGATTGAGTAGAGATCGAACCTGTTAGAATAACACCGATACGTCACGGTTTTATGGGTTCCATATGGACCTGACATCAGTTTATTCTCAGTTCGTTCTCAAACAACGCCCTATTCCTGTATCCATTTGCCGACTAAAGGGCCCCTTATATTCTCCAAATAACTCGCGGTATAGAGCCGCGCCTTTCTGTATCATACCCCCAGTTTGCCGCCGTAATAGCCCTTTAAAAATTAGACAATTTAGCGCGGGCCGGAAACCCAACTCGATACGAGGAATATTATCATTGATCTAAAATAAGAAAAAACAGCGGAGCATACAAATAAACTAAATGGTAAAGACTTTTATTTACTAAAAATACTCGTACCTATGACATTTCAATCATTACATTTAGTGCAGTTTTGCTTTTTTGGATGATTTGCCATAATATTTAATGAACGGTTTGGCCTTCTTTGACTCTTTCTTTATTAGAGGGTCGTCCAGCTTGAATTCCCAGATTTTTTGTAATCCTTGCTGTTTACGACGAAAACAAACGTTGGCTGAACTTTTATTTTCTAGATCTTCTTCCAGTAGAAAGTATTTTTTTAAAAAGAAATTATCTGCGAAGGTTTTTTTAATTTTTTGTAGCGTCTTGTTAAATTTAATCAAACATAAAGGGTAGCTTGAGAACTTCATTTTCTTCTAATTGATAGAAAATGATCTTTTGGGGCCAATTGGACTTCTTCTTAAACTGCTCATGGTTCTTTGTTATCAAGATAATAAGTTGACTGAAAATCCTTTGATCTTTTTCGGATGTACTTCACTATAATTCTCGTCATTCCCATCCATCTGTAGTAAAATTCATCGGAAGACTCCCTAAGCTAATTTTGCCGTTTGATCCTGGTGTTTAAATTTTAAAGTCTTAAACAGTATACCAAACTTATCCCATTTAATCTATATATTCTCTATATTCTGCATCCTCTACCGTGGGTGCATATAATATATTCCTTTAACATTTCATTACTGTTTTTCGTCTTTTTTACATTATGGTCGACTTGCCAAAGCCATCTTTACAACGTTTGGCATAAGTGAAAAAACGTAATATGACAGATTTGGGAAATATAGTAGCTATTGTATTTCTTTCAGCTGAACAGTCGTTGTCATAAAACAACGAAAACTTTTCTTAATTTCGAGCACTTCTTGAACAGCGGAAAAAGCAAGGGTGGTTGGCTTCGTTTGTGCAGTGTGAAGTATACATGCTATAGGAAAAGCCTTTTGGTCCGAAAACAAATAAGGCAGGTCCCGAAAACCATTTTGTCCGCAAAATTCTGTAGGAAGGCACGCCCATAATTGGTGTAACAAAAACACCTATAAACGGCTTTCCAATTAATTTAACTCCAGACTCTTTGAGAAATTGAATTTTGTTGTTAAGTACATCTACTTCATCACGCGTCCATTTAGTCCCTCAAAAAAAAAAAACACCTCCAAAAAGCGAACCTAATGCACCGTTATTGACAATAAAACAGAAATATTTTATTGCATGTGCATTGTATGCAGCCAAGGTTATTAAATTTGCGCGGCTCGTCCGCGCGAATAGGGTTGAATGGGGTTTCGGCGCAAATTTGGGGTGATACAGAAAAGAGCGACTCTGTACTGCGCGCCATATTGGTATATGTGGTGTTATAAT
Organism: Listronotus oregonensis; assembly: GCA_019359885.1. NCBI lineage: Eukaryota > Metazoa > Arthropoda > Insecta > Coleoptera > Curculionidae > Listronotus > Listronotus oregonensis. The sequence continues at coordinate 24,151 of JAHBCN010006426.1, read as the reverse complement.
GGGGCTTTCTCGACAAAATGGTGTGGATCATTGTCAAAACTTGAAGTACTTCAAGTAAAATTTTACTTGAATATTTTTTGTACTTCAAGTATTTTACTTCAAGTCTTTTTATTAGGAGGTACTTGAACTTGTACTTGATTGTTTTTATGAAATACTTGGATTTTTTTGTTTGACCAAGTAAAATTACTTGAAAGTATTTATTTAATACATGAAATTCTAAAGTACTTAAAAAAAAAAACCTAAAAAAATTTGAAAGAAAGTCTTAAGTAAATAAAAATACTTGGTAAAAAAAACTTAAAAAAAAAAGATTGATAAAAAATCAAACCAATACTCAATTTACACGCCTTAGAAATCGTACAAACAAGTTAAAACAAAATACGCGCAACCGCTGCTGTTTTATTGTATTGCATTACAGGCTCATTTGTTGGATCCAACACAGGACAAGTGTAATTTCAGAAATAGACTTTTGTTCTTTAAATCGGTCTTGTGTCAACGTGAAAATTAAAGTGCTCGGTCGGTGAAAAAGAAAAAAAAGATACCTAATGTGAAGGTATCCCAAGAATAGGTTTTGGGTCCCAAACCTGCTGTGACCCATATAAAAAGCTTTTATTATGTATCGGATGCCAACGGTGGAACACCACCGTTGGCAAAAAAAAACCCATTTTGGGAAAAACCAATATTTCTATAATATGGTAAAGGCAACCCCCCATACCATTGTATGCCTGTTGCCATAAATTTACATCAAATTTTACATTATTTCGGACATCGGATCCATAAGATCCGACTTAAAACGGGACAACTTAGCAACCCTACTTGTTTTCCTAACTATAGTTTTTACCGACTGGCCTACTTTCCAATGACGTAGGGTTCAGTCCTTAAAGCTTTTAGGAGTTGTTGGAAATCCTCGTTTTGAGGAATAAACCCTCTAACTTTCTTACAAAAAATACTACTCAAGTATAATTTGTTTTACTTGAAGTACTTCTAATTACTTCAAGTACTTTTATGTACTTCAAGTATTTTGGTTTACTTCAAGTACTTTGGTGTACTTGTACTTTGGTTTACTTCAATATTTTGGTGTACTTCAAGCTTGTTTTACTTTAAAGTGTTTACTTCATACTTTGTTTTCCTTAATACTTTGGTTTACTTCAGGCCAGTAAAATACTTGGTGGTCTTCAAGACTTTTCAATTTACTTGAAAATGCAAGTACATTAATGAATACTTGGTATTTGTTTGAAGTAATTTTTAAAAAATCAAAAACTTGGTACTTGTACTTGAAGTACTATTTAAGAGTACTTTGACAGCTCTGTGTGCGATACAGAAAATAAGGCGCTCTGTATGTACTACATAATGGCAATAGGCTGCCCGGTACCTTAGCATTAATTTGGTAGAAGATAGAAATGTGATCATCTCATATCAACAAATACGTTAACTGGAAAGAAAACTAGATATTTTAGCAAAAAATTGATGTGGCGTACTGTCGGAAGAAAGATTGTTAAGGAGTGTAGCATGTTAAACCTGGGTAAAAATCAGTAGATAAGAAATGATTTTAGATTCGCCAAATTGAGTTCTTTTGTTTCAGTTTTGCGTAACAAGTAAAAAAAGATATATGCTTATAGCACGTGCGGCCTTTTTGCTCTTCGGAAAAATACTATTCAAATAAGAAACCCGAAAGAGGTGTCTTTTGGCACATGCCAACTGGCCCAGAGGTATTTTAGTGTTAAGATACGAAAGGATGCGCCTATCTGCTTCATTTATATGGTGAACAAAAGGTGAACTGCTGGAAAGAAAAAATCAACAGAAGCATCAAGAGTACAAATAAAATTGGTTATTTTTTTGTCGATTCCTATGGCACTAAGATGCATGCAATATACCTTTATCTGTGCTTCAAAGAAGGTATTTTTGGCGTAACTCCAAGTAACAGTCTCCCTATGACCAATCAACTCATCTATAGTGGTTATAGGAACATCAATTTTTGGGAAAGTAAGGAAAGCAACTAGGTTACCGCAATATGTGGTTCCAATGACTAGAACCACGAGCCACCAGGAACCCACGATGATTCGAGCACTGTCAGCGTAAGGCAAATGCATACCACCTAGAAAAAAACTTAAAATTATTTTTCAAACCTTCGAGATAAAACAGCAAAAGTGTTGGTTTGGTTTTGAAAAGTAGTACTTTCCAAATACATCTTTAAAACTGCTTTTTTTTAAATAGGAAATAATGAGGAAAAAATTCTAGTTTTATAAAAATGTTGCCAACTTAGGATCGCATCAGCGAAGACTGTCGCTAATTTTCAATATTACGGTGTATAGTCTGTCTCAAAGTATATCGTTATGGCTTTTGACGGAACATACCCCAATAAACCTTTAACGATTTTATTACCTATTGTTATTGGGTAAACCCATTTGTTCATAAGGGCAGGGGTGGGCCAGGTATTTCTTGAGTATTAACCATTAGGCATATAAATATTTTAGATAATATTTTAGTGGCCGTGTTGAATAGCCGTTTTTATTGTGCGTTTCGAAAAAGTTGTTTTACGAGAATATAACTATGTCGCGTCGAAATCATTTGTCATTAGATGCAAAACAGGTTGTGAAAAATGTGTATGAAACTTTAAACAGTAGAGGTCTAATTAAACAAGAAGCTTTAAAAGAAACCTGTCTACTTACAAAAACTCCAATATCATCGATAAGGGATATTATTATTAGTAAAGAATTGAACCAAAGAAAAAAACGTAGTGATTTTCAATCTCACCTTATAGACAATAGTGATCAGGACCTAATAAGAAGGAAAATATATTGTTTTTATGTAAGCGGAGTTATTCTTACCTTGGATAAACTGAAAAAAAAAAGCTAGACGAAGACGAAACCAATATGAATATTAGCCGTGCCACCCTCCATAGATTTGTTTGTAAAATGGGATTTAAATACCGCAAAATAGACAAAAGACAGGTAGTAATGAAATCGCACAGATTACGCACTTGGAGATTTAATTACCTTCAAGAAATTAAAAGATATAGGTTAGAAAACAGATCCATAATTTACCTTGATGAAACATGGTTCGATACAGACGAGACAGTATCCAAAGGATTGGTTGATTCCAGTCAAAACTGTCAGACGAAAGCACCTTTAAATAAGGGAAAACGCATTACCATAATACATGCTGGTTCAGAAGACGGATTTGTCCCAAACTGCTTGCTGTTGTCTGCAAAGAATATTAAGGAATCTAGCTTGGATTATCATAAGGATACAAGTGCAGAACTTTTTGAAAACCGGTTTCAAAATTATCTTTTAAAAAATATTCCAAACAACAGTGTTATTGTCATGGATAACGCAAGCTACCACAGCCGTCTGCTACACAAAGCACCAGCTTCATCAAGTTCAAAAACTGAAATCTAGGAATATTTGTTAGAAAATGATATCTATTTTGAAATCGGTTACAAAAAAACGCATCTTTTGGAAGTCCTAAATACATATGCAATTAAAAAACAATATGTATGTGATAAATTGGTTGAACAGGCTGGGCATACTGTCTTACGGCTTCCTCCGTATCACTGTATGTTTAACCCCATAGAGCATTTGTGGAACCAAGTAAAATCAAAGATCAGAGCAGAAAATGTTACACCTACTTTAAGTCCCAGTGTTATAAATTTGATAAAAAATGTAATTACTAACATACCAGTTGAGAGCTGGAAAAATTAACTACAGCACATTATAAAAATTGAGGATAAATTATTAAAACTTTGCATATATTTAATTTCTTAATGTAATTTTAAGATTATACTTACCTAAATAAACAATAAATTATAAATCTTTATATTATTAAAGTCCGTCCCTAATGTTCTGTCCTTTAATACCTACCGATCTGCAGTTTTATTGCTGTCGGCAGGTATAATCCATAAATGAAGGCAAGAGCTAACACGGTATATTTTGAGACATACACATCTTTACTATACAGTGTGTCCGGAAATATCATTCAAATAATTCTAGAGGTGATTCTACATATTAAATTATGAAGAAAAGTTCATATGAACATGGGTCCGCAAATGTGTCATGGGGTTGCTATGGCGATTCAAAGATTGCACGAGGATATAGGTTTTATTTTACATCTCTGGAATCGTTTTAGATGGCCATCTAAATTTTGGCATGTGAATTGCTTTTAGTAGTAGGTACTTTTCTGTGTTTTTACTAAATTATAGTTTTAATCAGGGGCGTACCGACAGGGGAAGCCTCCATTTAATTTGTTCACATTTTTATTAAACGTCATATTTTTGCAGTTTTCTTTAGAAATTCTGATTCCGCGGTATAAATGACATTAAAAAGGTATACTTGTAGAAAACCAGTCAGGCTAGCCGTTTTTGAGAAAACACTCTCCAAAGAAAATAGTGCATGCATGGTCGTCCAATAATAATAAAAATTTCTACATCAAAGTAGGCTTATAGTCCAAGAAAATAGGTCGTGAAATTCGAGGAAACACTGTTCAAAGAAAATAGAGTATTCCGGCATTTTTAAAAGGTAAAAACCAGGATTTTTTTTTTAAATTTCACTGTTATTAACACAGTAATATTTAAATAAACTTAATTTTGAAACCTTATGTTAAATTCGTTTACCGAAACTAGAGTTACTAGACCTTTTCTTTATTTTCAACTTAGCACCGACATAATAGTCCAAGAAAATAGGTCGTGAAATACGAATTTGAGGTTAAAACTTAAATTTTTGATATGAGTTACTTTGAAGAATCTAAAAACAAAAAATAAAAAAAATATATATTTTTTTGAATTTACCCCCGGGAAGGGGTGAAAAAAATTTAAAAAAGTGTTTTTTTTTTAATTTTGAGAAAACGGTAAGTCCTAGAAGAAAGGTTTTAAATAAAAGTTTTAGAACGTAAAATTCTACATAAAAACAATTATATAATTTTTTTTCCTAAAATAAAAATTAACTGAGATAGGGTAGCTAGGAGCTAGGGGATGACAACAGCAACTTTAAAAAATCATAAATTAAAATTAAAAAACTCATAGTTTTTTTTTAATTATTTATATAATTAACAAATTTAATTCTAGAGATTTTTTTTTCTCTAAAATTAAAGTTGTTAATTATATAAATAATTTAAAAAATATTACCCTATCACAGTTAATTTTAATTTTAGGAAAAGTTATATAATCATTTTTATGTAGAATTTTACGTTCTACCTTTTTAAAACTTCTAGCTTATATCTATTATTTTAATTTTATATATATATATATATATATATATATATATATTATATATTTTACAATATATTATATATATATATATATATATATATAATATATATATATAATATATATATATATATATATATATATATATATATATATATATATATATATATATATATATATATATATATATATATATATATATATATATATATATATATATATATAAAGGTTTCTACTATGACTTTAAATAATGTTTTGAACCATCTGATGATTTTGATGTAGCAAGTGATTATTGGTACTTGCCTCTTATAGTAAAGGTTTGTGGTTGGCCATAGGATAATAAGGAGCCCTTTTGAGCTTGTTTTTAATGTTGTTAAAGAAATTTTTCTGTCGCCAAATTGGTAACGCCCTTTTAGAGTTTAGAGAGCTTTATTCTTCTCCGGTTTTTACGCCAGATACACACGTATACGATTTTAGTGATGTTATAGGTTATTATTATTGTAATTAGTATAAATTTATTTCGTACACAATCACTGGCGAGAGAGCCGATGTGGATAAAGCTCGTTTGTTCTGTATATTTGCCCTTCTATTATTGTTTAATGTAATTTACGTTTTCTGCGTTACCTTTGTTAAGATGCTGGGAAAGGCGAGGGTTTTGTTGTATGTATGTATGTATTTCTCAAAATTAAAAAAAAAAACACTTTTTGAATTTTTTTACCCCTTCCGGGGATGAATTCAAAAAAAAATTACAGGTCGTTTTTAGATTCTTCAAAGTAACTTATAACAAATATTCAAGTTTTAACCTCAAATTCGTATTTCACGACCTATTTTCTTGGACTATAAGCCTACTTTGATGTAGAAATTTTTATTATTATTGGGCGACCATGCATGCACTATTTTCTTTGGAGAGTGTTTTCTCGAAAACGACTTACCTGACAGGTTTTCCACAATAATACCTTTTTTAATTTCATTTATACCGCGAAAACAGAAAGAAAACTGCAAAAATATGTCGTTTAATAAAAATGTAAACAAACTAAATTGAGGCCTCCTCGGCCGGTACGCCCCTGATTAAAATTATAATTTAGTAAAAACAATGGAAAATACCTACTATTAAAAGCAGTTTATATGCCAAAATTCAGATGGCTATTTGAAACGGTTTCAGAGATATAAAATAAAACCTATATCCCGGTGCAATCTTTGAATCGCCATAGGAACCTGTGGTATGTATTTGCGGACCTATCTATGTTCATATAAATTTTTCTTCATAATTTATCATGAAGAATCACCCCTAGAATTATTTGAACGGTATTTCCAGACACCCTGTATTTTTTTGGTTATTCTTTTATTCGTTACATCCATATAATAATTGTTTTTAAATTTCATTTTTCCCTTCCCAATATATAAAGAAAAATGTTGGCTTAAGTCCAAATTGAAATGAAAAAAGTACAAATAATTCTTATATATTATTTTTAAATGCAGTTTTTATTTAAATAAAATGTATCTTTAGTAATTATAAATATTCATTATAAATACCGATATTATTTATGTATTAAAATAAAAGTATTTTTTATTTTAATTTGACCTTAAGCCAACAGTAATATTTATAACATGTGGAATGAAAAAAGGTACTTTTTAAAATTATTTCTTTGCTCATAAAAAGACTAAAACAATAACATATGTTAGGTCTGTTTGTTATTCAGAAATATTTTACACTATTTTACACTTTTTTTAAACACCTAGTCCTAAAATATAGGTACCTTCCATAAGAGCGCTTAAGTAACAAAAGCTTAAAAAGGTATACAATATTTCTGAATAACAAACATACATATAACGTCTAAAAAAGTTTGCAAAATACAGGGTGTAAAAAGTATAATGCTCACTATTTTAATGGGCGATAGTAAAGCTCAAAACAAGTCAAAAAGTTCATATGACCTATGTGTCAATACTTAACAGATTTTTGTCTAAACGATATGAAAATCCGCCATCAGCAAATGTCACATCCGCATTTAGCCAGAATCTTTGATTCCTGGCTCATCGGGGACACTCCAATTCCTGAGTGGTTTGTTGAAGGCCGAACCATATTGATACCAAAACAGGAGGATTTAAAACTACCCAAAAACTATAGACCGATCACTTGCCTCAATTCTTGCTACAAGGCTTTCGGCAGAATTTTATATACTAGAACATTGAGTGCAGTTGATCACATACTCTCTGATGTAGGGGAGCAGCGAGGAGGAAAAAGAGGAATCAATGGTTGCAAAGAAAATCTCCTAATCGATAGATGCATTACAAAAGACTCAATCCAATACAAACGCAACCTTAATATGGCGTGGACTGACTACAAAATTACTTTTGCATCTGCTTAAAGATATTAAGGTTTCTCTTAACCTAATGCGATGCATTGAGCGACTGATGTCATTTTGGAAATCAAAGTTATCTATAACATCTGGAGCACAAAAAAATATTACCGAACCCATTACGTTTAAAAGGGGCGTATTTCAGGGTGACTCACTCAGTCCTTTGCTATTTTGTATTTCGCTGCTTCCCGTATCCGTGTCTCTTCGGAAGACACGCGGATATTACTGTGGACCACCTGGAAGACGTGAGCATAAGGTAATCTGTTATATGGATGACCTGAAACTGTACGCAACTAGCGAGCGAGACCTAGAACAGTCTCTTAAAGTGGTTCACGAATATACCAGAGATGCCGATAGCGCGCTGCTCCGTCCTCTACAAAACAACGAGAATTATCGATATTTAGGAATCCGAACTATTTGGAATAAATAAGCTCCTTGGTACTAATATGACAGACATTATTACGGCATCAATGAAACAGCAATTTTGCCATTTGCTCCCGGCGATATCGAGGCAGTAGTGGAAAATGACAACTTTCGCATATATTGGAATTATGTATACCCAACTACGCATCCAATTCGCACCAATAAACCTGATATCGTTCTCCTTGATAAAAGGAATAACTTCATGGATGTGATTGAGTTCTCCGCCCCAGCGGAAACTAACATTGATATAAAGAAGGGGGAGAAACGAGCCAAATATCAAGATCTTCTTGGCAAACTTCAGAGGTTCTATCCAGAGTATAACGTGCGATTGGTTGTCCTGATTGTCAGCGTTTAGGGAGGCATGAAGGAAAATGTGTTGGGGGAGCTGAAATGTATTCTCGCATGTCAACATTCACCCGAACAACTGGTAATGAAAATGCAGAAATCTGTTGTCCTTGGGTCCCTTCGTTTACTGAGGCAAATGATTTTGGCCGAAGATCACTGACCAAGCGGACGCGAGGAGTGGTCTTCGATATGGATGGCCTTCCGCATGACGACCTATGGGGTCGGAGCCATAGGATACGTACGTCATGTCGGATCTAAATAATAATAATAATAATAATGTTTCCCCTAGTTAAACATTTAAAAAACAATTGACAACAGGGATAGAGTCCAGTCAGTAGTGAATTGTACTATCCCTAGTGGCTGCCGTATTTTTGTCTGTTTTTATTTCGTGCCTTGAACTTCAAAATAATGTTTTCAAACCGGAAATATGCCAATATGTTAATAATTTAGGGCGAGGCCAATCATAATGCTAATCTAGCAGCTAACATTTACCGTCAAAGATTTCCATAACGGTACCAAAGAGTTTTGGAAACGGGATGTGTGCAACCGAGAAATCCTGGGAGGCACATTATGTAACTGTGGAACAAGAAAAAATTGCGCGAAATTTTGAAAATACGGTATTGCCTAAACTATATACCACAGTTCACAGCTGTTTCTTTTTTTATGATTAGATACTTTCTATTCTTTAAGCAAAATAAAAAAAGTGCTGTTTTAAAACATAATAATTTGTGTTCTTAAAATGGATATTAACCTTAATTTTTTGTGACGTAAGTACAATTATTTTTTAATTACAAATAAAATGTAAATAAACATCTCTTTATAAAAAAAATGTGTAAATATGTTAAACCTCACAAAAAAAGTTCGACTCGATGCGTGATGAAGTGGGCGCGCTGTTGCCAATTTTTTTAAACTTTGGAGGGCCATATTTCAAAAACAATTACCCTTTGATCCATGTGTTTTTAGCTTTTTGGCTTGATTTTCGCTTCACTATCGCCCATTAAAACCGTGAGCATCATACTTTTTACACCCTGTATATTTTTTGATGTTAACAGCTGCAAAAAACACAATACACTAATTTTGTTGATGGCTTTCTAATTTGCTAAGTAGTTGATTGATATGATAAAGTACAAGTGAGGTTTTGTCCTACACGCAGCCACAGGGCTTGCAATAGTAGTAGACAATGTGTCTGTAAGGGAAATACGTTTAGTTTTTATTTAATTATGGATTTTTGAGTTTGTTACCCTTCCTGTTATCAATAGACTATATTAGTAATTCATTACTAATGAAAGTGTAGGTATAAATTACACATTATACGTTTTTAATGACTTCTGTTTATAAAGCAATAACCTGGGATAGTTACGTAAGCTTTAAAATAAAACCAGTAAATGTGCGCAGTTAGTTATTTTTTTGCAAAATACTGCTTTAGAGCCATAAGAAATCTTATTTTTTTGCACTACGGCGTTGTCTTCAACGTGCCGTAAAATGCAATGACATTGTTTATGGAACCGGGGAAAAATCCATTAAACATCCAAAAACCCGGCACCAAAAATATTCAAAATTTTGCACCATTATACTAACTTAACCCACGTAAGTTTTATTTGCGGAATTTCTTTCAAAACTAGTTTTTATCGCACTAAAATAGACACACCTAAGTACTTGCAGAATTGCCTAAATAGTACGCTAATAGAAATAATTTAGTTATGTGCGCTAAAATTGGACTCATTGAGCATAAATGGACATACAAGCCGAAGAACAACATTTTGAGCATGCGTTAGAATAACTGAACTTATGGTACTTATTTGCTAGTAAATAAAAAACAATGTTTTAAATTTCATTTTCTGCAAGTAAGCCCTATTGATTGGTACTTAAATTTGCAAGAAAAACCTCTCGCGCCTTACCCTTTGTCAAATTAGAGTGGTCCAGTTTTTGAAAACACGTAAAAATACATTTGAAATGTGATATTGACTTTTCTTTTTTTATTGTAATATTGTGCTTTTAGTAGTATCACGAGTATCTCCTTTACTGCTTCAATTTTCACGGTCATGTTCTGAATCATTCTGTATAGCTTTTAACTTAGTGTATAGTCTGTCTCAGTATATCGTAATGGCTTTCCACGGACCAATAAACCTTTAACGATTTTATTACCTAATGTTATTGGGTAAGGTATTTCTTGAGGATTGACCATTAGGTATATAAATATTTCGGCTAATATTTTAGTGGCAGTGTTGAATAACCGTTTTTACTGTGCGTTTCGAAAAAGTTGTTTTATGAGAATATAACTATGTCGCGTCGAAATCATTTGTCATTAGATGCAAAACAGGTTGTGAAAAATGTGTATGAAACTTTAATCAGTAGAGGACTAATTAAACAAGCAGCTTTAAAAAAAACCTGCTGATTACAAAAACTCCAATATCATCGATTAGGGATATATCCCTTTTATTATTAATGAAGAATTAAACAAAAGAAAAAAAACGTATTGATTTTCAATCTCACCGTATAGACAATATATAGTGATCAAGACCTAATAAGAAGGAAAATATATTGTCTTTATGAAAGCGGAGTTGTTCCTACCTTGGATAAACTAAAAAAGAAGTTAGACGAAGACGAAACCAATATAAATATTAGCCGTGCCACCCTGCATAGAGTTGTTTGTAAAATGGGATTTAAATACCGCAAAATAGACAAAAGTGAAGTAGTAATTGAATCGCACAGATTATGCACTTGGAGATTTAATTACCTTCCAGAAATTAAAAGATATAGGTTAGAAAACAGATCCATATTTTACCTTGATGAATCATGGTTCGATACACACGACACAGTATCCAAAGGATGGGTTGATTCCAGTCAAAACTGTCAGACGAAAGCACCTACAAATAAAGGAAAACGCATTACCATAATACACGCTGGTTCAGAAGACGGATTTTTCCTAAACTGCTTGCTGTTGTCTCCAAAGAATATTAAGGATTCTAGCTTGGATTATCATGAGGATACAAGTGCAGAACTTTTTGAAAACTGGTTTCAAAATTATCTTTTAAAAAATATTCCAAACCACAGTGTTATTGTCATGGATAACGCAAGCTACCACAGCCGTCTGCTACACAAAGCACCAGCTTCATCAAGTTCAAAAACTGAAATCCAGGAATATTTGTTAGAAAGTGATATTTATTTTGAATTCAGTTACAAAAAAGCGCAACTTTTGGAAGTCCTAAATTTATATGCAATTAAAAAACAATATGTATGTGATAATTTGGCTGAACAGGCTGGGCATACTGTCTTACGTCTTCCTCTGTATCACTGTATATTTAACCCCATAGAGCATTTGTGGAACCAAGTAAAATCAAAGACAGAGCAGAAAATGTTACACCTACTTTAAGTCCCAGGGTTATAAATTTGATAAAAAATGTAATTACTAACATACCAGTTGAGAGCTGGAAAAATTCACTACAGCACTTTATAAAAAGAAATCTTACATTTTTATACAAAACAACATAAATCCTATTGTAATTAATCTCAACGATGACTCTGATAGTGAAACAGAATAAGATTTAGATATTTGGATTAAAAATGTAATTATGTACAGATAATATGGTTATCAATTTATTAAAACTTTGCATATATTTAAATTCTTAATGTTATTTTAAGATTACACCTACCTAAATAAACAATAAATTATAAATCTTTATATTATTAGAGTCCGTCCCTAATGTTCTGTCCTTTAATACCTACTGATCCGCAGTTTTATTGTTGTCGGCAGGTATAATCCATAAATGAAGGCAAAAACTAACACGGTATATTTTGAGACAAACTATACAAATTTTGTAAAGGAAATAGCCTTTGCCCTATGTCATTTAAAAAACATTCAGTTTAGCCGAAATTATAACCTAAAATGCATTTTAACAAAGTAGGCCTAAATCATTCAGATTTAGAATTAAAATTTCAAATAGAAAATGTATTTTTTCTATAGACCGTCCAAGATTATCGTGTTTGGGAAACCCTTTTATGCAATACAAATAACAAGTATAGCGACAAATTAAATATTAATTATACCAGTTTTAAGAATAATAATTATTATAATTTTTAAATCACCTTGTGTTTATCATTTGTAAAAAACGTGATACTCTACACGTTTTTATATGAATAAGTAGGTTATTCACTATAAAGTAATTATTTATATGTCCCATTAAATTTCTGCCAATTCTTGTAAAAGTGATATCTTTAGAGTTATCCGTTTTTATTGCTTTTGTTTAGTGCTTCCTAAAATTATATGTTAATATGGATAAACCAAAGTAACAGATACGTGAGAGTTAGGTGCCTTTGACGATGTCTGAGTACCAAGTTATACACATTACTTCCCATAAATTACTCTCATTACCATCTGGGTAGTCATTCAAGTAGAACAGACGCGGATCCACCCTTTAAAAAAGGTTGTGGGCACAGCCACCCAAAAATCCAGCCCTCGAAAAAGGTTGTGGGCACAGCAACCAGAAAATCGGTCAAGTGCGAGTCGGAGTACGAACTCACTCATGAAGAATCATGGACTTACCTATGTTTTTACATCAAATAACTTTATTAAAAAATGGCAACATGTCCCAGCTTCACACGAATGGGACATTAATTTTTTATAGCTTATGTTTTTCACAATCAGTAAAAATGTAGTATTCTAACGGTGAAAAAAAAATTGAAATCGTTTCAGTAGTTTTTGAGTATATTTGTTACAAACATCCAAAAATACAAATCTTTTACTCTTTATAACGTTATAGTATAGTATACAGGGTGTTAGGGAAATTGACTGAATCCTTTATACCATGGTATGAAGTCTATGCTCTAAGTCCATGGACTTAGAGTTTAGACCAGCTTTCCAAAAAAACCATATACCGGATATAATAAAAAAAATTCTACTTCCCATACAAAGTTAGCATCCGCAGCAGCAGCTTTGTATAAAAAGTTCAAATGTTTTATTTTTATTTCAAGTAGGCATATGATTTTTTTAAGAAGCTTAAAGCGTAAGCTTGAATTTGTAATTTATTTATTTATCTATACAGTATATAGTATAGATAAATTCCTAAATTAAAATTCAAGCTTGATATAAAGATTATCGGGACTAGTTCTCTTAAATACACAATTTTAATTTGTAATTTAAGCATTTATCTATACTACATACTATAGACAAATGCTTAAATACCAAATTTAAGCTTACGCTTCTTTTTTGCGGAAACATTAATTATTTAGCCGTCATCCAGGTGCACATCTCTATGTATATTTAAAAGAGCTAGCCCAGATATAATAATCTTTCCTGTGGCATTGAGGCGCGAAACAAGATTTGATCCTACGGAGAGTTGAAAACGATCTTTTTGCGGTAGTAGGAAAATCATATTATCGAATTTTCTACAGTGTTTGAGAATATTCTTTTTCGAAACCAAGAAAGATAAGTAAATTTTGACTTCATCTTTGTATTAAAGACTCTATTAAGGAAGTTTTGATTAAATTCGAGACAGTTCCATTCCGTTATTTGTAAATATATCCAAATGTTGATCTTTTCAATGTGTTGTGGACTGTAAGAGAACATTATTTTTAAATGTTCAACAAAATTCTAGAATATTCTATTTTAAATCTAATTAGGATAATGAACTTTTAACAGTATTATTGTGTTTAAATCTTTAAAAAGACTGCATTGAAGATATTTCTACAAATTTCTATTAAGTTCTAGAAGATTCTTTTTGAAAAATAGGCAATATTTTTAAGTTTTTGTTATTGATTTTATGTTTTCGAATATAAGTAGGACCTATTTTAAACATGACTGAATAATTTATGCCTATCAACTAGAGCTCAAACATCCAAAATGGAGGAACAATTTTGGAAATTGAAAGAACAGTTACATAGACTACAAACTGACCAGAATGTTTTAGCAAGATGGGTTAGCGAAAAAGGGATCCAAAGGCAACAGGAACAGGAAGAAACACTAAAATATTTGTAGGATACGGAAATAAAACGACAAAAAAAGAAACATGATAAAAAGGATAGAAAAGAAAAACGAGATGAAGAGACTAGAAGGCAAAAGGAGAAACAATTTTAAGAGGCCAAAAGACTAAAAGAACAAGACCAACTTCAAAAATTTTTGGAAGATCAGGAAAAGACAAGAAAAAAACAGGCTTCGGAAAATTCGAAAAGATCAAGGTAGGAATTAAATGCAAAGCTGAATTCAACATGCTATAGCAGTCGAGCAAATTCGACTACAAGAGGTCATAAATAGCGTTAAAGAGGACGTGAGTAACGTAAAACGTAAGATACAGGATGGTCTAAATAATGTACAAGACGAATTAAATAAGATGCAGGATGGATTTGACAATCTTGAAATAAAGGTACAAAGTTTTGAAAAAGAATGCACCAAATTAAAAACTTAGGGTGTTGCCAACTCTGTGGCAGTTTCAGGTTTAAAAATTAAGCCTCCAACTTTTGATGGCAAAGTAAGTTCATAATAATCGATTTAAGAGGCACTGCGTTGAAATTTCTTCACGGCATACCGAATAACAATTAACAAAATTGCCAACATCTTGTTCAAGCATTGGAGCTTCGATTTGGTTAGTTTTGGCCAACCGGCAGCTGTACATGATTCTACTGGTTAAATCCCAGCTAAGGTTATCTTTGGAAGAAAAGTAAGATAACCTTCAGAACCTATGTTTGGACAGGTAAAATTTATGACATAACAAGAACAACATAGGGTTATCCAGTGAGCGAATGAAAACCAGATTAGACATAAAGGCAAATTCTGCTGGTTTTAAAGGAGTTATCCCCAAAACTGACTCCAGCATGGGATGGCCCTTACAACGTTATAAAGATGATCAACGATTTGGTTAATCGAATCCAGTGCAGCCCTAAAAGTAAAATGAAATTTGTTCATTTGGATATGACTAAGTATTATGGCCATGTAGCTGACTGGGACGATCAGATTTAAGGGTGTTACGATTTAACAAATGTAAATAGTTATGTGATAGCATCCTTAAAGAATGTTCTAGGATTATTCCAGTATTTTATAAGACGAAGTATAGAATAATCTAGTTAATGTCTCTAGAACTATTGTAAGACGGTGGGTTAGTTTATTTATATTTTTATATATATATATATATATATTATATATATATATAAAAATATATATATATATATATATATAAAATATATATACAGTATTGGAAAATAATTCGCGCATAATAGGGAAATCAATGTTAATTTTATGCTGCCAGAATCCAATCTACCAGTGTACGTTTCAAATAGAACGTCGCGATGAATTAGAATCTATTTAACTGTTCGACTGGACCCCCTGCTTCGCGCTTTGCTGGATTAGATACAAAATTAAATAGTTTTCGACAATTCCGAAGTTTTAAAAACGAGTTCGGGATGGTGTACGTCGAATCAGCAAAAACGGGGTTGTTTGACAATAATTTGTTGAAAAATTATCACAAATATTAAGAAAGATTTTTGCTTGTTTTTTGCCACATTGGCTTAAAAAAGTAAATTTAAAAATAAATAAAAGGAAATTCTAAAAATAAACTAACGTTTAATTTTACAAACAGAAAATAAAAATAACTTTTAAAGAACTAAAATTTATTTTAATAAGGGTTCGAATAATCCACCACTTTCTCTAAACAATACCCAAACCTGTTTAGAGATTTTGTCTCATATTCCCTTATTTCAACAAGGTTTCTAGCTTTTTCAAAACTGTGGCGATACACTTTTTTTTTTAATTATACCCAAAAAAAAATCATTTGGGGGATAAACCCTGGGGATCTGGGGGCCACTTGATCGTACCACGTGAAGAAATAATTCTGTTATTAAATGTGGTTTCCAAAAAATTTTTAACCTCACGTTTATTGTGAGCAGGGCAGCCGTCCTGTGAAACCAAATCTCCCGAAGTTAACGGGAAGTAATCGAACTGTCGGAATAATTTGATTTCGTAATAGATCCAAATATTTATCCCCTGTTAAATTTCCATTGATGAAAATGGACCCAGACTAGTCCCCTAAAATACCCGTCCAAACATTACATTTTGTGGGTATTGTGTTCGCACAGGAATGTCAGATGTTTATTTCTCCGAGACCAATACCTAAGGTGGATGGATTATGCTTACGATGCAATGAAAAGGTGGATTCATCCGTAAACAAAATGTTTTTAAAAATTTTCATTTGCATTTTGTCTTTCCATCATCATCTCGCAAAACTCCATCCGCTATATTGTCCTCGGGAGTAGTTCCTGAGTTATTTGTACTTTAAAACAACGGAACCATTTCGTTTCAAAATATTCCGAATAGTTCTATCATTCAAGTTAACCTGTTCAGCAATTTGTTTGTTGAACAAGATCACTGGTTTCAGCAGCAGCACAAACATCAATGTCCCTGTTTTGCCAATTTCATTAACTGGTTCTCACGTGGATGATCAATGTTTTCATTTTCGACAATTTTGTATACAACCACATATTTCAAATTTTGTAATAATGCGGTTATTGTCGATTGTGCCGGAACAGGTCTATTTTCATAAGCACAAATAAATAAATTTATTATTTCGTGATTAGAGTGACCCCAAAATACCACTTTAAAATTTGAATCTTTTCCCCCTTTTTACATTTTAAAAAAATTTAAAATTTTTCAGCTTAGGCCTATGCGCCCTTTAAATATGCCCCAAGCAAAAGTAGAGAGCTGGGAGACCACGGGCAAATCCCACTAGCCAAACTAAAGCGCAAAGCGGTGACGTCTCCAGTCGAACAGTTAAATTAATTAAACATCGCGACGTTTTATTGAAACGTACACTGGTAGGTTGATTCACAGATACCTAAAAATTAACATTAATTTCCCCATTATGAAATTATTTTCCAATATATATATATATATATATATATATATATATATATATATATATATATATATATATATATATATATATATATATATATATATATATATATATATATATATATATATATATAAAGACTTGGAATAACCGTATTTAGATATATGAGTAGTGATAGAGTTAGTTCGGAGATAGTTGTGACATTTTAAAATAGTGAATAAAGTGTTGTTAAGTTATACAGAGTGTTTTGAATTGTCCGACCAAGGTACGAAAAGTTGGTAAACCGTAACAATATATAATTACAGTATTTATTACATTACCCTATAACAAACCTGCAAGGGTAACGTCACGACTTGCGCAATTTGTCAAAACTGACATCTTATTCCAATTCTCAATTCGATTCGGTTTCCACGTTGTTTTTTTCACATTTAACCCCTTGAAAAATTTAGTTAACGTATAACCACACTAACCACAACATACACAATCCGATGGAAACTGTAGATTTACCCAAACAATTTTATGCCAAAATTCGCATTCTAATGTTACTGTCAGAAGAAACACATACACACACCACACACACACATCATTTTTTTGTCACAAAAATGTTGAAAAGTAAAAAAACAAATCAAGCGTTTGAAATATCTATGCATGTGATCACAAGATCTTAAACAGATCCAAAAGTATACCATAAATATTTATATATCCTTATACAAAAGAATGACCCATTTTTAATTTCCAAATATTTACGATCTACGTGATACCAACGGTACCTTTAATTTTAAATTCTTGTAAATAAAATCAAGTTTTTTTTACGATACCAACTAAATATAAAAATAGAAAAAGGAACCTTGACCATACGCTACGTGCCTTGTTGCAGAAGTGCTCCATACATGTACCATATACAATTCTGCACAGTCCCCAATCCACCCTTGCCCCGCACCCCTTTATATTCATAAACAGGGCTATATTTATGAATAACGTATAAAATGGGGCCCAGGGAAATTATTGTAGCTGACAGGCACAACCAAGTCTAAAACAACAAAAAACGGGTGATACTTTATTGTTTACATTATACAGGGTGTTTCTTAATAACATGCTAATATTTAAGGAGGTGATTCTTGGACCCATTTTAAGAAAAAAACTTCATATGAATGTATGTCCTAAACGTCTTTTCTTTTGAGATACAGAGTGTTAAATTTTAAAAAAAAAGATTTTTTTTAATTGTCATTTTCAAATATTTTTATGAAAATTGGTGTTCCGCGTTTATGCATTAAAGAGCATTTTTCGACCTAAGAAACATTTTTTTATTTCCAACAGTGGCGTCCGTACCGGACTCTGACTAGGTATTTTTGAAGGAAAAAGTAATACGCCACTGCTTTCTCTTAAAATAAAAATTATTTTTGAAGTCCCCGGTTAATTTAAAACAAATTTGGTTACTTGATTTTTTTTGTACGACTCACCGTTTTCCCATAAAAAATAAATTCACTTATTTGCATCTCATTGCACCAATTACGAGAAAAACCGATTTATGTAACTTTGAACAATAATTTATTTAATAAAATAACTTTTAAACGTTGAAATTATGAAATTAAGGTAATCTACATACATTTCGGAATAGTAACAGAAAATTACCCTGAACGCACAAAGAAATCAATTATATCAGGTGTTGGAAATGTCCACCTCCTGCAAATATGCATACCTCTGCTCTTTTTCTCATGTTCTCACGTACTCTTTGGAAAATGCCGGGAGTGGTTCTAATAGTTTCGCAAGAAACTATGATGCGATTTCTCAACTGTTCTTCATTATGAATTGGTGTGCTGTAAACCAATGTTTTAAGGTGCGCTGGTGCACCGTCGTGCATTAACCAGAGACGATTTCTTGCTAAGATGGGAACATCCTCCTTCAAAGCTGGCAATTCTTCTTTGAGAACATGCCCATAATTGTGCCCATTTAACCTCTCATGAAGAAAATAGAATTCAAATTAAATAATCACTGCATATTCCAACCCACACGTTAACAGAAAACTGCTCCTGGTGCTGGGATTCCAAGATTGCATGTGGGTTTTCTTCAGCCCACATGTGATTATTGTGGAAGTTTTGGATTGCGTTTCTGGAAAAGTTGACTTCGTCGGTGAATAAAATTTCAGTGTCAAATAATGGATTTTCAGTCACTTTATGAAGAAACCATTGGCAAAAGTTTATCCCTAATGGAAAGTCGCGTGGTAGTAGAGTTTGAACCCGTTGGATGTGGTATGGATACAATAAAAAGTCATGGAGAATTTTCCAAACAAGAATATGTGAGATATTTAAAATATCCCCAATTTTTCGTGTACTTAATGCTGGATCTTCCTCAATTGAATTTGAAACCGCTACCTCAATTTCTGGAGTTTTTATAGTACGTTGTGCTCGTTTTCCTTTTAGATGATCGTCTGGGTTAAAACTTGCCTTATCGCACAATCTTCTATAAATGTTTGAAAATGTTCGTACATCCGGAATATTTCTATTTGGAAAGCGGTCTTCATACAACCTCCTGGCTTCCAGTGCGTAACCATCAGTATATAAGCACATACATGTAATGCATGTCTGCAAACTCAGAATTCGTATATTGAACCATGTTTTTTTAAATAAAATTGTTAAAATTAATGATTTAAATACGTAGACAACTGTCAAAAGGTATGGCATGCATATTTGCAGGAGGTGGACATTTCCAACACCTGATATAATTAATTTCTTTGTGCGTTCAGGGTAATTTTCTGTTACTATTCCGAAATGTATGTAGATTACCCTAATTTCATAATTTCAATGTTTAAAAGTTATTAAATAAATTATTGTTCAAAGTTACATAAATCGTTTTTTCTCGTAATTGGTGCAATGAGATGCAAATAAGTGATTTTTTTTATGGGAAAACGGTGAGTCGTACGAAGAAAAGTCAAGTAATCAAATTTGTTTTAAATTGACCGGAGACTCCAAAAATAATTTTTATTTTAAGAGAAAGCAGTGGCGTACTACTTTTTCCTTTAAAAATATCTAGTCAGAGTCCAGTACGGACGCCACTGTTGGAAATTTAAAAATGTTTCTTAGGTCAAAAAATGCTCTGTATTGTTAAAGCGATCAATATTTAATAAGCCGTCGAATTCAGTTTGCCGCTGTTAGTCTCATTCGAAAAGACTACATTTGGCCACGATTGATTGATTCGTCCTGTTTCAAGAAGTTATGTGGTAAGGGTGATATGCGCTGTCACCAGTGTCAAACTTGTTTGCAGATATCCAAACAATTTTACTCACTAGTTTAAATTGTTGTCAAGGAGTTTAAATGTAAATAAAAGGTACTGTATTCTTTTACCCATTTATATAAAGCTATTAAAAGAGGTCTTTATAAAATCCTTTCAGAGAATCTACTTACATCGCTCCTAAATGGTGATATAAACAACAAAGCCCTACTGAGCTCTCTGGGTCTTGCGACTAAGAAGGTGTAAATCTGAATACTAATGGGATTTGTAAAATTTATAATTTTTTTATTTTCTTCGGTAATTGTATAGGCACACGCTCCCAGCGCTACAGATTTGTTATGCACCATTTCTAATATTTCTTGTGGTATCCTTAAATTTTAAAAGAGGTATAATAAAAAGTTTCTTTAATTTTGCTATTAGAATGGCAAGGAACAGTTGCCGTAAGATAATTCCGTACAAAAGTAACCGTCAATAATCTTTTAGTGCTACAACTGACGCCAAGCACAGCCATCTGATAATTAGAAGTCAAATATAATTGGTATCACAAAGTAGCTTATGTTGCCAAATTTTTATACATGGTCCTTTATTAAATGAAATTGGGCTGTTAGTATTTAAAAAATCGAATTCGTCTTTAAATAAAACAAATAATACAAACTTAATGATAAATAAATGTTTAAGTAAACAAATTAGGTTTTTTTCCATTCTTTTTATAATCCTGAAATTTGTACTCAAGTAAACCGTATCTGATTTAAAAAAATCCTTAGCTTGAATTTCGTATTGGTGATGCGACCAAAATTTAATTAGACAACGAATTAAGTATTTCGCCTTCAAAAAACTACATTTGGCAACGTTGGTATTTGCAAAGACAATAATAGTTTTTACTATTTATACGGCCGAGTTATAATCGGGTTGTTAAATTTAGCAATGGACTTAGCAATTGTTAAAAGTTAACAACGGTTTAGAATGTTTAACAAAACGTCATTGTCAGTGTTGTTTAATGATTTTAGTAGACAACCTGTCAAAATCTGACATTTTTTAAACATTCAAAACCCGTTGTTAACAAATTGCTAATCATTGCAAAAACCATCATCACTCGGCCGTAAGGCCCGGTTGTACAATGGACGTTCAACCGAAGTTCACGCTGATCATCGGTTCAACGAAAAAAACTCGTTGTACAAAGCCGGTTCAGACGGTGAACTGTGGTTGATCTTGAACGTCTGAATTTGGTCGTTCAAGATGAGTTCAACTCCTTTTAAGTAATTTTTAATCTCACTCTTTTGACAGATCATCTTGTGTTTTAAATATTTTGTTTTTATATTTTAAAAGTTGATACTTATTCGGTTTTTATAATTAAAAATGGATCTTGTATGAAAAGATATGACAGACGACAAGGATTTTGTAGAATAACTTAATAATGTTGCACATTCTCGAGCCCCATAAGTATACAGAAATAAACTAGACCAGATCATTTGGAATGACAAATAATTTAAAACCAGAGTTAGGTTGAAGAAACAAGCTGTGATATTTATCATAGATGAAATTTTTTAACAAATTTCATTTGTTACAGACAAGTAATATTTATATTGTTTAATTACATTTGATTTTAGGTTTAAATATTCTATTTATTTTTTTAGAAACCACGCACTAACACCTACTGAAATGGTATGCACTGCTTAACGATTTCTAGCCACCGGGATTTTTCTGCAAGTTTTTGGAGATTTTGGAGGTATTTACAAGTCAACGGCAAGTCGAAAAATATTTATGGTTTAAAAATCAGTTGCCCAATTGGGGCTAAAATTGATAGAAATGCCAAGAACTGATTTTGAAATTAACATTGTGAGGCGAGGGTTTTTTAACATTGAAGCCGTGGATTGCTCGCATAACAAAATTCAATCTCCTGGAGGGGCAGAGGCAGAAAATCCAGGAACCAAACAAGGTTTTTTTCTTTATTTTATCATCTGTGATTTTTTTTTTCAGTAGTGAGGGAGAAAAATGGAAAATTAAACAATTAAAAAAAAAACAAATACAAATACATACTTATAATTATTATTAAGTTTTTTTTTTAATAAAATCTTTGATTATGTTAGGTTGTGGCAATTTTCTTCTTCCTTTTTATTGTGGGCTTTGCAACTGATAGTTCAAGTAAACCTGCAGTGGTACAACACTCAAAATTCTGAACTGGGTTCAACAGTTCAAGAAAACTTGTACAACCGGGCCTAAGACGCACAAAGCAATGCTAAACTTTTGGTAGTAGGCTTGGACGCTCGCTTGCGTGGATTACTTGAGCGGGCGTCTATCAACAAAATACAGTGTGATTCCTAAGTTGAGGTTTTTTTTAACTGTGAATAAAATTCGTTAAAATAAGCAACTTTTTCTAATAAAATTTTTTCAAAAACCCAAAAATAACAAAGGTACATAAATTTATTTAAAAGGTGTTTCTAGTGCGGGCCTGAGCATATAAAGATAGTTTATTTCTTATTTACGTTTGTTTTTTGTCTTGTTAATCACGCATTATGACTCAGTCGTATTGCTTTAAACGGACGAGGCGGGAGTTAATTTTAATTTTAAATCATTGTTAAATCGCGAAAATGGCACAAACCAAAAACAATTAGTACGTGGATATGTCCCTTATTAAGGGACAGTGTCGTTAATCTGCGACCGCTGATCCGAGATTGTACGCGCGACGGTTTCCCTTGCGGGCTTATTCTGGACCCAAGTACTCGAATGATTGCAAGTTACGTCGGTTTAAGTCAAAAAAAAGTGTGGACTAAATTGCAAAAAAATAACGTCCAACGTGCCCAAGCACTACAGCCACAAGACCTGGGCGGTGACAATTTACTTTAGACAGGACCGTATTCGAAACACTAAATGAATGTGAAGTTCCTTATTTTTCAGTATTTTGAAAAAAGTTATTTAAAAAAGTTGTTTATTTTAATGAGTTCTATATACAGTTAAAAAAAAGCGTCAACTTAGAAATCACCCTGTATACGTACGCAAAATACCGCAGAAGAGAACACGGTTGCCAAACCTATAACAGTGGTAACAATAAGCAGGAGTGATTTCTGTCGAAAATAGGGTTGCAATTTATATTCGTTATAATAATGTTTATTCTATTTTTTTATTGATTTTATTACCTAACTCTTTTTTCATGATTAACATTGATGTTGATGATGATGCAGTAAGTCAAAAAAGGCCAAGAGATACTGTAAACCTATTTCCATTTCATGAATTTTGCACAGGGTAAAAAAATTAGGGTCAAAAAATGACATATTTAAAACCAATTTTTCCCATTCTTACGTTTTTCAAAAGGAACATTCTGTGTATTTGTTCACCATTGATGGAACCTTTAGTGGAGTAAAATTTAGAAGAAAAGTCGCTTAGTTATCGAGAAAAAAAAAAAAACCCGGGTAGAACCAAACCAGACTTAGTGGGATTCTTTTAAAAGGAATCGTGTACACGAAATCACTTTTTACGACATTTTTTTTTTGGTCGAGAGTTTTTTTTTTTTGAAAAAAAAACAAAAAAAAAAAGGGGTTTTAATAAAACACGTATTTTAACTTCTCCACTGCTCTATCTTTAATAATATTCATGCTATCAAGTTAATTTTTTTTTTATTAAAGTAGACACAATAGCGCTTTTAAAAAACGTCCCACTTGAAGCTGATATTTTTTTTTTTAAATTTTTTAAAAAAATACGAAACTCAAAATTGTTATTTTTTTTTAGCGTAATTTTTTGGGAATCGAGAAAAAAGGGTTTTTTTTGAA
>JAHBCN010006425.1:0-49020 GCA_019359885.1 Listronotus oregonensis | reverse complement strand
TGTGTTCCTTCATAAGTAACAATGTATAAAAATTTGTAAAAAATAACCAAAAAATATTTTTTATCGTAAATGGGTATAATTGCATATTTAAACATGGTTTGTAGTTCTGATCAACTTTTCTTAATAACAATATTCGAAATTGTCAAATATAAAGGTACTTTACTCTTGGGCAAAATTTATACTTTTTGAAAAACTTCGTATACGACTTAAAAAAATTAATATCTGATAGTTGTTTTTTAGGTTTTAGACGATGCAGAACTTTTTGTAAGGAATAACTTTTTTTTCGTAAAATTAACAATAAAAAAGTTTTCCATATGGTTCCAACTTACTGGACATACAAGGAAAAGCCGTTAAGTCTACTGGTGGGATAACGTTAATCGTTATGCCTCTGCACTATAAGTAGTTGCCAACAGACTCTGCTTTCGACTAAATAAGAACTGAAAAACATAGGTGCAAATTAAGGTTTGAACGCCTTGTAAAATGACTATTGCTAATTTAGACACAATGAATAGAGTAACTGTAAACAAGTTTTTATTTACACAAAAAAAATACTCCAGTTTTTACTCCACAAATATAGTGTGATACGCCACTGGAGTGTATCAGCGCAATATTTATAATCTACAATAAGAATACCTGTACCTTCACAAATTTGTGGTAATGAATTTATTTTAAAAATTGCAAAATAAGGTAAAGGGTCGAAGCTACCCTTGATAGTCTTAATCAAATTGTCAAGAGTTTAGCGATCTTAGACATTACTCATTATTTACTCTGAATATTTACAAACCTATCAATAGCTTATTAAGTATGAAGAACAGTTACAAATTTTGCCCTTGAAAGGAACCCAAAGATTTACTTTATTAACACACACAATTAGAAATTATTTTCCAGCACTAAAGAAGTTAAAATGTTTGAGGTCAAATTTAGAAATTATTTACAGTTTTTTTTTTGAACACCCCGTATCACTTGTCACTTCTGTGACGCTCGGTGGAAATTATTGACAAACTATATTATCAAAAAGTTTTGATGCTACCTTAACTATCCAGCTATTCTTTTGACATACCATTCACTATAACTTTTTTTATTACAACTCCAGCTAAATACTGCCCTGGTACAGTCCTTTATTTTACTTTCATTACACCTTACTATACCTTTGAACTTTACATAGAATGTGTCAATTTAAAATTAACAAAGAGAATTTTTAAAAGTAGCTTTACTAGCCGAGAAAGGTACTTTGTACTAAAGCTTATATTTTAAATTGGTTGCAGAAAGAGATTTGGCTAGCCCAAATTTCTTGCGCTAACACGAAGAAAGTAAGTAATAAGAAAACTTTTAATTTTCGATCAAATATTTAAGAAAACATTTTGGAGCTTTGCCCGAAATGCTAGGGAACCTTCCGACATAAGCTTCACTGTTTCCGGCAATTTTCCTACTGCCATCCTTTCACCTGGCGAGCGCCTGTCGCACTTTTTCGAAGCTCTTTCTCTCTCTCTGACTCCCTTTTCTTTTCGCATCTGCAGTAGCGTCGTCCTAAGGGCAATGTCTTTCGACGCGCCAATTCTAGAGCTCTCATTTGATGCGCTACGTCTTCACAAGTTCAAGCAGCGCTCGTATGCATATCAAAGCACGGCTTTCTTTTGTTTTGCCATTTTATATTGTTAGAGGGGTTCCAATAATTGAATGTGTCTGTCGCGGCTCATGGCTATAGAAAAATAACATTTATATTGCTACACGTGTTTCTGCAATATTCACTTTATACCAAAGCTTGCCCTAAGTTATATTTAGCTCCGTAATAGTGCCACCAAGTGATTTTAAAACCCTTTTCGTCCTGTAGCTCAACTATGTCCACCATAAAATATTTTTTATTGGGTTAAAATAATTAAATACATTTAATTAATTTGATGATTGAATTTAATTGTTGTAAGGTCCATTTTCTTGTATATATTTTACGTTCTATCAATATTTTTAGTAAGTATGGAAAATGCACTTTAATTTTTTTTTAAAGTTTAAATCCCTGTATCACCAATTTGCTTTAAATTTTAATTTTTATAATGTGTTAAAATACCGTAATATCCTAAAATACCCACTCCTTTTACTTTATACAATTTATAAACTAGGCTACTTTAATAGCCTGCAAGCTTGTCGGTATTGTCGCTAAGAGTATCTTTTATCAGCAGCTAATCTTTTAAGGAAGCGTCTTGGCACCGCGGCGACAGTTCAAAATGATTTCCTTAGGTGCATTTTATCCAGTATAAATTTCAGTTACAACCATACAAGAAAGGTTTTTGTTGCTATTACTGCAGTGCATGCGGAAAATTAAGTTTAATGTCTATACGGTCCTTTTAGTATTATAGTTAGTTATTACAATAGTTCTGCTGCTATTATTTTGTACATTTGTATAAAAAACGGACAGTTTATTTTACTAATACTGACGAACAAAAAAGGATGATTTGGGTAGACCTACAGTTTTGTGGTTGATGTAACATCAACTTACTTATCTCTTATCTTATTAATAAATGTTTGCTTTATTTTAATAACATGAAGGAAACAATAACTTAAATAATATTTTCTTTAATTCCTTTTTAAAAAGTTTTTAAAACTTTAAAGCGAAGACAGAAGACGGTCTGAAAGTCAATGGGAAGCTCATAAACAATTTAAGATATGCCGACGACACAGTGATAATCGCAGACATTCCTGAAGGGCTGCAACGCCTAATCAACAGCATATCGACTTCCAGTGATGCAATGGAACTGAGGATTAATATCGCAATAACAAAAATCATGCAAATAAGTCGCAATCCGAATAACAACTTCAGTATAAATATATACGGTACACCAATAGAATAGGTTACAAAATTTAAATACCCAGGAAGTTAGATCAGCGAGGATCTAAATATGGAGAAATTAGATTCCGCATTGAACAAGCTAGAGCCAATTTTATTAAAATGCGGAACCTGTTAACCGACAGAACACTTAATTTAAACAAAACAAACAAACATTTTCCACGTTACTGTATGGAGTCGAGGCCTGGACGCTAAAAGTCAGCAGTATTAACAAGCTGGAAGCATTTGAGATGTGGGTATATCGTAGAATGCTGCGCATTCCATGGACCGACCATATCACTAATCAAGAGGTCTTACATAGAATGAACAAGGACCGAACAACTCTTGAGATCATAAAAAAGCGAAAGACAGCCTACCTCGGTCATATCATGAGGCAGAACAAGTACAGATTGCTGCAAATGATTATGGATATATATTATAGAGAAAACGTGGTCCTGGACCTAGACAGTGCTGTTGGCTGAAAAACATAAGGGGTTGGACAGGCTTAGATTTAAACTCCCTGTTAAGAAGAGTACAAGACAGAGACGAATTTGCCAGAATTGTTGCCGATCTTAATTGAATGGAGAAGGCACTTGAAGAAAAAGAAAGCGTATTTTAAGTAATGCTTTAATGCTACAAAAGACAGCTTTATTAGTTTTGGCAGGTATATATAATTATTTTTAAAAATAAAAATATTGATATATTAGCTGACTTTAGGGTTTCCAAAAATTACCTCGGCGCTAGGCAAAGGTAACCAAGTACTAATATTAATGCTACACAGTTATTTTCATTTAATAATATAAAAAACTCGCTTATATACCGGGTGACAATGAAACTGCTGGCCACGGCGTTCTTGTCAAATGGTTATGGATAAAAAAATTGAAACTTTGTTGATCATTAGAATTAAACATAAGAAACATTTTGAAGGAAAAACCATTTTACTGCTTATACAATTATACATTTTTAAATAAAATAAACAATTATTTACAAATAATGTGGTTTCTTTTTTTTAATAAAAATAAGTACAAATTTATAAATATTATTTGAATATATTGAGCCACACTACACTCTTCTTATTTACATTTAGCGAATGACAAGACAGATTAATCTAACCTTGCAAAACTTATATCTAATTTACCTTTTATCAGCCAGAAAAATTGTATTTATAAATTTAATTCATATAAAAAACAACATTAAACAATTTATTATTTAATCAAATAGCTTATTTAAATCGTTGTTCCCGTTCAGTTCGGTTTCTTTGTCCGTGATATGAATTTACCATCTGTTTACTGGTGACTGGGTTTGTTTTGGTACAGGGTGATCAGTTAAGGGTAGCGAGCGGCCATATCTCATAAGATATTGGTCGTATAGATTTGAGAAAAAAAATCATAATAAAAGTCGCCAAGAGAAATTGCTGGAAATTATTTTCGAGTTTGTCAAACGTCCGCTAGAGGGCGTAACAACCAACACCAAGTAGAAAAATGAGATTTTTATAAAAATTTGTCTAATGAAAGTATATCGATGATATCATTTTCATATTTACTGACCATTTCCTATATTTTTTGTCTAAAACGTTTTGTTCTATCTATAATAAAGCGGTGGGGAAGTTCAATTGTTTTTTTAAACAAACCAAGATTTCTCCGTTTCTTTTGACCGATTTTAGCAAACTTAGGCTCATATGAAAGAGCATAATTTGCACTACAAAACGCTTATTTGGTTTTAAATTTTGATTTTTGCTGTCGCCGCTAGATGGCGTTAACTGAAATGGTAGCAATTTTGAGTTTTTTTCAAAAAAATAAATGTAATGGTATATTAATTTTTATATATTTTAAAGAGGATAAATTTCTCTATAGTTTAATGAAAAGAATTATTATCTACCTTTTTGAACCGTTGATATTGACCAAAATATAATTTTATTACATTAAAAAATGGCACGCCACTGTTTTTATCAAAATAAAATCAGTTTTGTAATCGCTTATTAGTTGCTAACAAAGAACCTCTCGACTTTTTTCGTTAAACAAACGGTTTTGGATTGAAAAATAAAATAGGTTTACATACTGTTTACAATGATAATTATAAGCTAACAGTATGTAAACCTATTTTATTTTTTTAATCCAAAACGTTTGTCAAGAAAAAAGTCAAGAAGTTTTTTTGTTAGCAACTGATAAGTGATTACAAAACTGATTTTTATTTTGATAAAAAACAGTGGCGTGCCATTTTTTAATGTAATAAAATTATATTTTGGTCAATATCAACGGTTCAAAAAAAGGTAGATAATAAATTCTTTACATTAAACTACAGAGAAATTTATCCTCTTTTAAAATATATAAAAATTAATATACCATTACATTTGTTTTTTTGAAAAAAACTCAAAAATTTGATACCATTTCAGTTAACGCCATCTACGGGAAACATAAGTCAAAATTAAAAACCAAATAAGTTTTTGTAGTGCAAATTATGCTATTTCATATGAGCCTAAGTTTGAAAATCGGTCAAAAGAAACGGGAGAAATCTTGGTTTGTTTAAAAAACAATTGAGTTTATTTTGTTAGATAGAACAAAACATTTTAGACAAAAATGTAGGGAAATGGTCAGTAAATATGAAAATGATATCATTGATATACTTTCATTAGACAAAATTCTATAAAAATCCCATTTTTCTACTGGGTGTTGGTTGTTACGCCCTCTAGCGACGTTTACAAACTCGAAAATAATTTCAGCAATTCTTTGGCGATTTTATTATGATTTTTTTTTCTCAAATCTATACGACCAATATCTTATGAGATATGGCCGCTCGCTACCCTTAACTGATCACCCTGTACAATTTGGATATTTTTTATTCAAAGCAGGTACTATTACTTTTTATTTACAATATTATTACTTATTATTTTTCACTTAACTGCACTAAGACTTATCAAATTTTGTTTGTTTACAACCCGGTAATTAATTGATATTCATTCGTTTTTCTTTTAAACTACTAGCATGGGTTCGGGAGCAACTGTAAAATGTAAATGCTCTCGTTTTAGGGCGTTTTTTGCTTTTATACCCCAAGAAACATCTTAGTTTTTTAGCCAAAGAGAGCTTAAGCTTATTTCAAGCTTAAAACAAGTCAATATTTGGTATAATTTGGTTCTTTTTGGTTCTAATTATATGACTTTTGTTATTTTAACTTTCTATAGTGCAGGTTTCTTAATTTATGCTTATGACCTATAAAATATGATGTTAATATTATTTTTTTTAAATTTAAAACGGTATAATTGGAAACATTAAATAAGGATTTACCCAACAAGGTTTTGTGCTCAATTCGGATCATCTTAAACTTTTCTTTTTATGATCATGGGATACAATACATGCATACACAAAACGTTTTTTGCTATCCAGGCATTTTAAAATTTTAAGAAAGCAAAAAATATATAACCGTTCTTTTATACTTTTTTTTCTTATAATGCATTAAATATAGATAAAAAAACAAGCATATGGCCTTGACATATTTCTTTAATAATACAATTAATATAAGTCACACATATGTAATAAAGGACACCCTGACTCGTAATATAATTGATATTTTTTATCCTTGAAAAAAGCTTATTTATTAGCTCCTCAGAGTGCTTATTTGATATAATGTGAACCCGGGAGCCCTGTAATTACATTAGATACTTTTTGCGGAAAAAAATCTAATTTTTGTATTATTCTACTGGGAAATATATCATTAATTTTTTGTTTTAACATGGATAGTTAATTTTTATTTAACTGTTTTAGCCTGGCCCCATTATCAAAGCAGTTTTATTTAAAAATATATTTAACTTACCATTTTAAATAAATTTTAGATTTGAATTACCGCATTCCTGGACAAGCTTTTAGTCGAATTGCTTTGAAAAATTAAAACAAAAATCTAAAAGTAAGTACAAATTCTAATCCATACAAAACGATCCATATTTAATCCTTGATAAATTTGAAAATATTTTGACCAGCATGACTTAGGCAATATTAAAAAAAATTAAAACACTTTTAAAAAGGGCATAAAAAATATGTTTACAAATTTTAAACAGGCTTTACTGTAAAAGGATGCATAAAATTGCACTACGTGTTCTCTGTTGGGAGCTGCCAGTAAGGAATTATACTGGCCAACTCCTCTGAGCAAGTAAAAACCTATAACAAGCGAAAAAAAAAAAAAAAAAAAAAAAAAAAAAAAAAAAAAAAAAAAAAAAAAAAAAAAAAAAAAAAAAAAAAAAAAAAAAAAAAAAAAAAAAAAAAAAAAAAAAAAAAAAAAAAAAAAAAAAAAAAAAAAAAAAAAAAAAAAAAAAAAAAAAAAAAAAAAAAAAAAAAAAAAAAAAAAAAAAAAAAAAAAAAAAAAAAAAAAAACTGTTAAAAGGATGATAAAAGTTGACTAGGTTCTCTGTTGGGAGCCGAGAAGGAATTATACGGCCAACTCCTCTGAGCAAAACCCGGGAAAATACCTATAGAAGAGCGACAGATCCCACAGCTCGACGGTGGGCAAGAAGAGGAAGCCTTTCTGTGAGCGTTGAATCATTAATAAGACGAACGGCTCTTCTTTGAATGGAGTCCCGAATGCTAAGTGTTGTAGGGACGCCATTCCCCAGACATGAGAACAATATTCTAAAAGGGTCGATTTGAGTTCATACAGAGTGTACAGATTGGAAGAAGAGAAATATTTTCTGGCTCGGAAGGGAAATCCCAAAGTTTTTGAAGCTGCCGAAGCTATGGATAAAATGTGTTTGTACCAGTTGAGGTTATTCTCAAAAGTAACGCCGACAAGATTAAACGACTCTTTGTTCTGCAGAACTTGGCCGCTCATATGTAAGGGATGAGCATTTGCAGACTTTTTCGCGACAGCGAACATGACTGTGTTTTCGAGGCATTAAACTGAACAAGATTTTTGGCGCCCCAATCCAAGATAAGTTTGAGGTCTTGTGAAAGAGATATCTGCATTGACCTGCTCTTGTTTTCGAAATCAGGATTACACGGTGGCTTAAGAAATTGAATACTAGAGTAGAGGGTACTATTGTCAGCAAAACTATGAATGGGATTGATTGTGGAAGAGGGAAGATCGATAATGTGTAGAAGAAACAGCGTGGGTGCCAGCACTGAGCCCTGGGGCACCCCAGCATTAATTTGGTAGAAGCTGGAGAAATGACCATCTACACTAACTGATATACGTCGATTAGAAAGGAAACTGGAAAGCCAAGAGCAAAGCTTAGGTGGAAGACCGTAAGAAGGAAATTTGTTAAGGAGCCCATCATGCCAGACCTGATCGAAAGCTTTGGATATGTCAAGAGCAACGATCTGGGATTCACCAAGAAACTTAAGGGACTTGTTCCAGTTGTGTGAGACAAAGGAAAGAAGATCAGCTGTGGATCTACTGTGAAGGAATCCATATTGTCTATCATGTAAGATCTTATGTTTTTCCAGATACTTTAAGATTTGGAAATTAATGAATTTTTCCATTACTTTGCAAACAACTGAAAGAAGAGATATAGGTCTATAGTTGGAAGGAAGACTTTGGATCCTTTTTGGGGACAGTTGCCCCGTGCAGCTTTCCAACTCTCCGGGAAAATACCTGTGTCGTAAGAGATTCGAAAGAGGCGAGCTAAGATGGGTGCAAGCTCGGGAGCACATTTTTTAAAACGATTGCTGGTATGCCATCCAGCCCAGACGATTTTTTAGTATTAAGAGAAGAAAAAATACGCTTGATCTGTTTGACTTTAAAAATTATATCGGACATTTTATGAGAAACAGGGACAACTGTTGCAAGGGGAAGATTAACAGGAGGATCAAGCGTAGAATTGGCAGCAAATTGTTTGGCAAATAGTTCGGCTTTTCCTTTGGAGGTAGAGACAATTCCATCTTCAGAGATTAGGAGTGGAAAAGAATTTGTGCAAAAGTTCTGACTAATATTTTTGGCAAAGGACCAGAAAGCTTTACTGCCATTTGAGCAAGCGAGAACTTTATCTTTTATTCGATTGTTAAAACGGTCTTTTGCTTCGGAGATAGTCTGATTATACTGATTTCTCGTTTCGATGCTAGCCTGTCGATTTTCGGGACTGGGGTTTTGAAGAAACTTTTTGTGGGCTTGAATTTTTAAAAGTCTGGCTTTGTCACAGGATTTAGAAAACCACGGTTTGTGATTTGAAGTTATGGGGTTCTTTTTAGTGTGGGGGAATATAGGTCTCAAGGTCTGCGAATTTATTCACGTAACGATTGGGTATGGATAAGGCAAGGATAATTAATTTAGTACAAAATGAGAAAGTTGGGAACATAAAAGAGTTACCACACTTTTTTAACATGTAACCCAAAAGTGTCCCAATAAAAATAACGGCAAATCTAATCCAAATATAAAATAAAAGCTAACCACAGCCTCGGTGATACCCAAATGAGCTTTAAAGTGACTCCGCAACTGTTTAAATTACACATTACACTATCACACTCAGGTGTGATGTGAGCTTTAAACCTCGGAAATATACAAATAATGTCAACATTAAATCTCCTGTTAAAACTGAAGGTCTGGCAACACTTCTGTTACTTTGGAAGTGATAACGTGATTAGGCAACCATCGACGACACTGAAGAGTGATATAATATGGGTCTAGGTCGACAAAACTCTTAAAATTAATTTTTGTCTACATTTAAATAAAAAAAAAATATGTATCATAAAAAACCCCACAGAGTGGACCAACTAAACGAGACCTAATGCTTAGAGTGTTTTCAAATACAGAGGACTGTGCTTAATGGGAGATTCCTTAGAAAAAATTAAGTCAAACGCTTAAAAAACATAGCTTTAAAATGGCCCCATTTTTATACTAAACCTAGTTTGTAAAAAAAATAGAAATAGTTTTACTAAAAACAAAGTTACTCTTAACGAAACTCCATAAGTTTAAAGGTTTTATAAATTTTTAAATTTTAAACGTACAAAAAGGGTAATATTCAAAATTACTAAATAAGGATGCATCGTTACACTGAATCGATCTAACCAATCAGATTAACCTAAATCCACCAAAAAAATGCGATATAAGTACACATTTCCAAATGAGTAAAAGATTTGATTAACACAAAAAATATATTTTGATTTTCAGGCAATTTGAGTCAAGTTCAATGCGATCTAGATTTTTTTGAACAATATGGACGTATATTGTAAAGGATTTGAAAAATCATAATAAAAAAGTTGACCAAATTGCCAAACAAAAATAATACCCGTATTATTTAAAATATGGCTTATTAATAATAACTAAAAAAATGCTGTCAAGGTAACTGCATTAGTATTTTTAATTTTATTAAAAAAAAAACACGAAAGTAAGGTTAGAAGCATTCTTTTTGGTTGTTTTTTTTTTATTGTTTATCCCTGTTTTTTGTTTTATTTAAAAGGATGTAAAACTGGATTATCTGTATCTGTTTAAATTTAGGACGAAAAGCACAGTACTAAGTGCTATTCAATTTGTCCAATCGTATTCGATTTTTATGATGTACCCTTATTCACTGAGAACTCTAATTTTTACAAAAAATGTTTAAAGAATTTAATAAAACGAAGATTGAATGCATTTATATGAGTAAGAGGTGGACACTTTGAGCATTTTGTCTAAAAATTACTATTGTCTCTAATTTTATATCTTAATCTTTTTGTACCAGAAATTTTTTACATATAATCAGGTTCAGCTTTGGATCAATAAATAAAGCAAGGCTCTTCAGGGAAGTAAATGTGCTAATACTATTTTTAAGCGTTATTCAGAAAATATATTTCTGTGCCTTGAAAGTGACCTTTTGTCATTTACTGAATTACAGAATTCCTGTCTTTTAAAATGCCCCGAAATGGTGTTTTACGACGGTTACCTCCTATTGGTTTTTTAGTAAAAACACTATACATTTTAATTAAGCCATAATTCTTTTACTTTATCAAACTTATGTAAGCTAAAGGAGAATTTCTTGAATCAGTTTCAATAAAATAACTTTATAGTGCTGATTTAACAATTTTAGTTTCTTTCTAATAAATGCCTTAACAGTGCTTAAACCAACTATAAAATACAATAAATGGATTTTAGAATCCTTTGATAAGGGTTTTATTGGTTCTTATTCTTAAGACCTGAAAAAAATTACGAAGCGTGAATTGATAATGATCTTTTAAGATAATAAAATTTCTCATTGAGGCAATAACGGGCGAAAAATATCTATATTCAGAAGAAAAGCCTTAGAATAGTTTAAAGCAGTTACTCAGGGCTACTGAAAAAGAAACGTTTGTCGAATTAATATTTTTTAAATATTATTAAAAAATCCAAAAAAGATGGGATTAGTAAAAATTTTAAATAATATAATACTTTTAAAGGTATTTTTTACAGTACTTGGTCTTTGTAATACTTAACATGTTTAAGTCAAGGTTATTTTAAATAAAATCAACGAAGATGAAGTACGATATCATCTTGTTTTTTTTGAAGGTTTATTTGTAAAACTAATTTTTTTTTAAATAATTTTTTAATTAATAAAAATGGTTTCGTCAGGTGTGCTATTTAAATATCGAACCTTGATACACGCTTTTTTTACACTTGCTTTAGCGACTATTGCGAATCGTTATACTTTTTTAAACGCCGCGCCGCTTTGAACCCGTTTCAACCAATGGATTTGATTGTTGATCGCTCAGCGGTGATATAAGGGTCTAAGCAAGTTCCAAAATTTTGTCTAATCTTTGAAAATGATTTGTAGCGCCATTTTTTTGTCACCTTAAAAATCTCAATAATATATTAGTCTCGCCTGGAATTTAATTAAACCTATATTCTCAACGATACTTTTCTTACCAGAAAGAGCACTATTAATGCAACTTTACAATATTAAGAGTATCTTTTATTCAAAATTATCAACATTGAGCAATTATAATTTAACTTTTTTTTTGTGCCTAATACACCTCTGGTAATTTGAGCAAAATCGAAAAATAACAGACCGCTCGCCACTTGCCAGGTCGTAGCACAAAAACGGCCGATTTGCCGTCTTATTAATTATCACATAGACTCCCGTCTCCTTTTATCTTTATTAAATTTTAATGTTCCTTTCAGAGAACTTGGAAATCACGAATTATTTATCATACCATTTCAAAGAACAATTTTAGGACGCAACACCCCATTAATTAGAATGCAAATCGCATGTAATAATTATTATAAGAATATCAAGTTGTTTTCCCCTACGTTAGCAACTTTCAAATCAAATCTTAAAAGACTTTTTTGTGCACGATTTTTTGTAAATAAAATTACATAATATGTATTATTTTTTATATATTTTAGGTACTGTAGTATACTTTGTAAATAAATAAATAAAATACCGAATTACCGAATCTTTGAGTTCGAGTCCGATTCTGACTTAGTGACCTTAAGAACGAAACGAATAATCCAAACTAGGTTCGTTTTTCATCGCAGAGCGATCGAGCAAGTGGATCAAAAAAGATTCGAATCCATTTAAAACAAGAAATTAATTTATTCGAATCAGTGCATTGATTCTTTCTTTTTGAACGAATCGTTCGCGAACGACACACCTCTCGTCACGTCAGTCGCCGGCCGGTCGCGAGCCGCGGTTGTGTATTTGGGCACCTGCACTCCGCAAACACGGACCGCCGAACGTTGACGGACTAAAATACAGGATTGCACAAATAAATCGTACAACATTTGTTCGCGCCAAACCTGAATTATAATTGAACCTTCCGATGTTAATTTTATTTTTTTTATTTTAACTAGATTAGGTACATAAAAAAATCATATGGAAAAATAAATGATATGGCAGATTTTATACTATGTACTATTACTAAATATCTTAAGATATAAATTGCGTTTTAAACGCATTAAAAATATTAAATATTTAATATATTTTTATATACAATAAAATAGGATAAAAATATGAACTAATAAATGAATCTTGTGTAGTAGAAGGATTTTAATTTCAGTGAATTTTGAAATATTAAGTAGCTGAAGTTACAAATCATCCATCGCCCCCTTAAATCACATCAGCGCCCCCAATTTTTTCTGGGTCCCTTTCCGCCCCCCTCTAGGCCTCCAGCGCCCACAAGGGGGCGTTATCGCCCACTTTGAGAAAGACTGGTCTAGAGTAAATTTGAAATGTCTCTTTATTATCGCGGGCAAAAACTGTATTGTTACGAATATCAATATTTTTTTACAGAGTTTCTTATTAACATTTCGGGAGGTACTACATTATAGAAATATCTGCTAATGTTAATTATAACATAGAATAATGCCATGTTATAAATAAACTAAAAATTAAACATTTAAATATCGTTTAAGATGTGCCTTTTTTGTTTGTAGTTTTTTTGTTATAATTGGTTTTACACTTTGGAATGATCTGCCAATAGTTAAATTGCATTTTTTGCTTGAAGATTACGAAAATGCACTTGGCAGATATTTTAAGATCGTTCAAGATATCTAAATCATTTAATATATATCTTAACATTGTCATCCTTTCTGCCAAACTTGTGCTGTTCTCTGGATTTACTTATCAATATGTTTAAGACGAATTTTTGTTTTCAGTTTTTTATGCTATTGGCAGAAACTTAAAAATCGTTTGAAATGCATGGTTTTTAACTTAGAACATTCATAAAAGAGAACATATGAAATTAACAGATATTTAAAAATTATTTTACATTTTCTATCGATCAACTGTTAGTCGATTAGTAGCATTTTAAGTATTCACCGAAATAGGTTTTAAATTAGCTTGTACTTTGTAATATTTTTTTAAAAATGGGTATTATATTTATTTTCTCTCGGTGATGTGATTTCTGGAATACTTCAGGGATCCATATCAGATCCGCTTCTTTTTATACTGTATACTTTTGATTTAAGCAACACAATACAATTTAGTAAAATTAGAGAGGCTAACATCAACTCTTATTTGCAAAAAATATTTGAATATAGTAATAAAACAAACATAAAGTTCAACATTAAAAACTCACAAGTATTGTTATTGGCTTCTGATAGTTGTGTTTTTACAAGGATATCTGCATCCGCGTGTCGATGATCAGCTCTTGGACTTTACTGATATAGCCAAAAAATTTAAAGATTATAACAAACCAAGATTTAGTTTTTGTCATGGGATCAGGAAATTGGCCCTAAAGGCGGATAAACTATCAATAGTCAACGGCATGAGGATGCAGAAAGCAAAAGGGAAACTACTGCATTAAAGGTTCACACGAACATTCCTAGTCAAATTGTCATCACAGCGTGAAAGTAAGATATACTGATCATGGGAATCGAACCCCAAGATCCGGCAGGGAAGGACATTTGCAGATGTGGACCACAGGGCCTCTCAGGTCGTTAGACAGCAAAACCAATGTAAAAGGAATATTTTATTACGAACAAATGAGGCAGAGCATAAATGAATTAATATTCATAAGTCTGACATCAAAATATTTACATGAAACTTGCGCACAATGTATCAAAGCGGAAAAGTACAATGCTATACGGGAAATGGACCGATTGAAAATAGATATCATGGGAATTAGTGAGATAAGATAGCCTGAATGTGGAAAGAGCAGAATAGGTGATCATGATGTTTACTACTCAGGCGGGACTGATGATCAACATGAATAGAGCGTAGGATTCATTATCAACGAAAAACCTTTCCAAGTACGTTACAAACTTCGTAGGAATATCTGAAAGAATAGCTATTATTTAACTAGAAACCACACCGGAAAACCTCATTTTACAAATCTACGCACCTACAACTGACAAAACAAAAGAGAGATTTAAAGAAGCCCTAGATGACATAGAACTGGAAATATCTGCTAACGGCCAACAACAATATAAGGTACGCAGACGATACCTTGTATTTTCTGAAAATATTGAAAGTCTACAAAAACTCATGACAAGAGTCAAAGATACCAGCAAAAAATACGGTCTAACCTTGAACATAGATAAGACCAAATTTATGATAATCCGGAAAGGAACCAATGTACTGGGCCAACTTACTAGCAAAAACCAGCAAATCGAAAGAGTTGCTTTATACACGTACCTAGGCATAACAATAAACGAAGATTGGAACCAATTTTGTGCAATTAAATGCCTGATTAAAAAATCCCAAACGGCCTTTTTAAAAATGTCAAATATTTTTAAAAGCCACGACCTTAATCTAACAATAAAAGTAAGAATGCTTCGCTGTTACGTGTTCCCAGTATTGCTTTATGGAGCAGAATCATGAACACTTACTCAGTACTCTACGGTAAGGCTTGAGGCATTTGAAATGTGGCCGAATACTTAAAATACTCTGGCCAGCCCACGTCACGAATGTTAAATTGTTCAAGAGAATAAATAAAGATATGCAGATCATAAGGAAGATCACGACTAGAAAGCTTGAGTACTTAGGTCACATAATACGGAATTGAAAACGTTATGAACTCCCACAGCTGATTCTCGAGGAAAGAGTCTAAGGACGGAGGGGACCTGGCAGAAGGAGAATATCTTGGCTGAAGAATTTGAAAACCGGGTTTGGTACCACGACGACCAGCCTTTTCAGGGCAGCTATTTCAAAGGTTCAGATTGCCATGATGATCGCTAATATCCGTTAGCGGATGAGCACTCAAAGAAGAAGCAGATTTAGTTACACATATTCAGCTTACGCAAAAATCTTATATGATATTAAAAGGGTTTTGTGAAAATAGGCATATTTTTAAATATAATTTAAGAAAAAAATTATGTTAAGCCTATATAATCTCAGCACTGTCTTCAGGGCCGTAACCAGGGGGAGGGCATGGCAGAGCGAAGCCCTGCCTGGAGAAACATTGGCCCTTCCTAGCAAAAAAATCGACACTTAAAAAAAGCGAAAAATAAAAAATTGATTGTTTAACGAATTTGCCCAAATGGTATGAAAATTACCCCTTTTGGTTATTTTAAATTTATATATTAAATTTCTCTAAAATGTTATCGTACCGTTAATCAAACTAATGGCATAATAGCTCCCGTCATGTTTTCGACCCGCGCTTCCCGCCAATAGTCTGGCCAATCAAAATATTCAAATTCAAAAGTGAACCAATTACATTGACCGAACCACTATAAAGCTCGGCAAAGTAGTTTCCTAATTATCTAGCTATACATATTAAATGGTGAAATATCGTGTCGTGTATCTTCTTATGCAAGTATCGATTAGTTTATAGATTACAAATTGCTAAGACTTAATTCTACCCATCGGTGATAAAAAGTTAGAAGTGAATTTATAAGCTAAATTCAACTGTTTTTTGAAATATTTCCGTTTAAAAATAGTAATTTTTCAACTTTAACACACTGGTAAATTCCGTACGGATTTAAATAGGCTAAAACGGCTTACGTGTTGACAAGCTTCTATCTTCTAGCCATCAGTTAGCCATCTTACTTTTTTTATCTTAGGACAGTCTACAAAGGCTAAGGCTTAAATACTAACGTACCGTGGGTGTCTGAAGTGTGGAAATAGGGAGTTTATTCACACAAGACTTTAATATATGGAGATTTGAGGGAAAAGGAAAATGCAGGCTATTTTTGGTCTATTCAAATCCGATGTTAAAGTTAAAAATTTCGATATTTAAAAGCTATAATATTTTAAAAGCAGTTAAATTTAGATATATACAAAATATAGGTAGGAACTATTTTACTTTTAATAAAATCATTTTTAGAGGTACTAACACTTAAAACGTCTAATGGATATAAGAAAGATTTTTGCGAAAAAAACACGATTAGACGCAAGCGCTGAATGCAGCAATGATGGAAATAGTTGCAATGCAGGAACTTCTCCTTGTCGTTAAAAATAAAAGCACAGTAATTAGGAAAACTTTACCGGATACAAGTCAAATACCAGACAATTAACCATTTATTGGAGAACCAATTTAACTAGTCTTAAAAACTTTTAAAAACAAAAAAATAATAGATCTTTTCAGGTGGAATGGTATACAAAATTTAAGTGGCTGGAATATTCCACAAAACTGGGTGCTGCGTTTTGTTATGCTTGCAGACAATTTCAATTAAACGCTAATAAGAAAAGAATTTATACATCCATAGGTTAAAAGAATTGGAAAAATGCAATAAACCCCAAAAATGAGTTTCCTAAACACATGGCATGAGAAGCTTTAGCGTCAATGGACAGGTTCATTCGTTTCCACAATAATAAATAAAAACATCCTTGAAGAAAACCGATATTACATAAAATCTATAACAAAGGCTGTTCCTTGCAATTAATGAACTTGCACTTAGAGGCACCTATGAAGCTGAAGAAAACATGGAAAGAGGGCTTTTTGTAAATCTTTTTCAATACACTGTAAAAAAAGATTCTACCCTTGCTGAATGTATGCAACACACACCGAAAAATGCATTTTGTACATCTCCAAAAATACAAAGTTATTGAAACTTTGGCTGAAATAGTACTTGAAAATATTGTAACAAATCACTCAAGTTGTGTTGTTTATTTCTTTATTATCAGTAGCGAAGGTGCTTTGATCTTTTAATTAGATCGTCACGATAATCTCGTTTCCATATTTTTTTTTCTTCTTATTGTCTTTTTGCTGTATTCTGGTTATGTAGTAACTGAACATATGGATACATTTTTTCTAATCCGAACCTCTTAATTTACATGCGGTTAAACTAAACTGGAGTCGCCGACGTCAGATTTTTGCAACATGTTTAAACAAAGGAACCGACAACGAGATAGGTAGCTGATTGTATGGGAAGCTGTGCTAAGTATTAGTGATTACCTTGCTAATATTCACATAAAATTTGGTTTTAGGAATTACAATTCCATCGAAAGAAGAGTTGGTAGTTGTCAAAGACTATATATCTTGAACGAGCACAACCAACGTATTCAGTGAGCTCTATAATCACCGCGAGGCCTTTAAAAACACATACGAAATGTTTGCTACTAGCGTAACATTTGGATGCAGTACAGCAGTCTGCGAATTATCGTTCTTCACCTCAACGGCCGTTAATCGCACTCAACGTATGGCAATGAAACATTAAAGGATGGCTGACCTAATCTTTCTGGCCTTTGAAAGAAAACATAACAAAAAATTAGACTTCCAAGTCTTTTTAAAAAATTAATAAAAGACATCATAGAAAATTACAACTGTTTTAAGTTTTAAAACAGTTGTAATTAGGTGGTTTAAATTATTTTTAAATATTTTTCGCTTTGTTACATTTATTTGTATTTTTGTTAAATTTTAATATAAAATACCTATGTACCTACTAAAATAAAAGTAATAAATTCGCCCTGCCCAAAAATTTTCGGCCCTTCCTAACAATCAATAGTGGTTACGGTCCTGACTGTCTTACTGTAGCAACTTTTAATATTCTTGTCCAAGGCAAGATGATAGACAAGGACTGCGAAGGATACAAAATTGTTGTCGCTTTAGTTTTAATTTTAAATATTGGGATCTGGTATCTCAAAAAATTAAACAACCTAATTGGTTAAATATGCATAGTTTATTTAAAAATTATTTTTAGTACTACTGTATAAGCTATTGAAAATATCGACCCCAATCTATCTTAGATCTTAACTGCTTTTTTGGAGTAATGTTCGCAATATCCCTATT
The DNA here is from genome assembly GCA_019359885.1 of Listronotus oregonensis. NCBI lineage: Eukaryota > Metazoa > Arthropoda > Insecta > Coleoptera > Curculionidae > Listronotus > Listronotus oregonensis. Next base: position 30,660 of record JAHBCN010006425.1, on the reverse strand, counting down.
AGGTCCGTTACTATATACCCTAATACAGGTAAAGTATAATTCAGCGTTATTTCACCTATAATGCGGTTAAATGTGAAGTTATGAATCCATTTACTGCGACTGCTGTGACCGGCATGCTCGTGAAAAGTGGATACCTACTCGGCAAGGCGAACAGTGCCGTGATCGAGCCAATGAAATTTATCAAACCAGATTTAGATAACCGCAGACGGGCATCCTTGGACGGCTGCCGCACTGAATGGACATACACCTTTATAACGAATGTATACTTAGCTTTTTATGCCTCTCTATAAATGGCACCGCTCAAGAGAAAATAAAAATTGTCTTAGATGAGAATTAGAAAGGTGCTGTTTAAAGTATAAGTTGTGTAAATATTTTAAAGTAAGTTAGGTAAATGAAACAACTCTTATTAATTTTTTTTTTTGTAAAAAACCTTATACAATACCACATTTGCTTCACAACGAACAAGAAGGTGGTACTAGTTATCTATAATAATGTTTATTCGTTTCATATTAAGATTAAAAGTTTAACTGCTACGGCAATATTGACGATTTTACAATTAAAAACGCCTATTTCTGGATAAACCAGTTTATAATGACAGGCAAATACAAGAGTAAAACTAAAAACCACGACCCTTTAAAAAAATATAATATACTATAAATTGAAGAAACCTTTAAAAATCTTTTAAACCATTACCATCAATCAAAAGCGGGATCTACAAATAAATCTGTTTTTTTAACAAACTTTTTAATTTAGGACAAAAGGTTTCATACATTTTTAAGGCAAACTGATGAATCCCAAGTGGAGGCTGTTTTGAATTGAAAATTTCTCAAGAGATTTAAACTTTTGCTTATCCTATAATACGGGTTTCGGTAGTTTGGGAAGTTGTAAATATATTTTTAACAAATTTTAAAGCTAGGTGTAAGACTTTATCGGGCAAAATTTGTAAAAAAAACATTTGGGATTAACTAAGTAACATAATAATGTAATTTGCTAAAAATAACTGATTGTTTAAATTTTATTGAACTCTTATAGGCTTTTAATGTGTTTTAATATTTTTCACAAAATTGTGTTTAACATTTTTTAAAAACAAAATCTAAGAAACACTTAATGGACAAAAACCATTCGCTTATACAGGGTGTCCCAGAAGTAGGAATGGGGCACAGAGCAACAGCAGATTCCTTAGGTCGAAATAATGCAATTAACCTAAATTTGCCTTATCCCAAAATAAATAATAACTAAGATACAGAGTGTCATACTTTTAATTTTGTTTTTTTGTAATAATTTCTTAACTAAATGACATAGCGGTACAAAATTGGGGATTTGGAGGTTCTTTACGGCGAGAAATTAAAATTTGTCCATGCTTTTTATGTTGCAGGTAGAGGGCGCCAGCTACGGCCTACCACACTTGTATTAGAGGACATCTTTTTTGAGCTTACTATATTGAGCTGTTTATTAACCCTAGAATATGGGTCATTCGTAATTTTTACGACGCTCGAACGATTTCGTGATTTTTCGCCTAGTTTCGGTAAATACATCGAGTTGCCCATCCGAATACCTTCAAGTCTAGTGTTCAGTTAGACAGTGTGATATGCGGTCGTTCTGAATTTAGCCTCTAAAGCGGTTTTTTTTTACTTTTGTCGTAAATTTTATGAAAGTCCCGTATTTACGTTATTTATTGAAATTAAAGTGTTATATAATTTTTTTTGGCTTCGAGAGTTCTTCATATATAAGCTTAAGGTAAGACATTTCTTTATCTTATTTTTTTATATATATGTTTGTAAAATTATTTTTTTAGGGAGTTGTCAATGCGGAAATTTTTAGCCGAAAAAGAACTGCAGGAGGAAGCTGCACGTATTATGAATGGGGAAGAATGTGATCCAGAGCTCTTTGAAGATAGTGGTAGTGATTTGAAAGAGGACAGTATAGAAATTGAATCGATTGGCCCCAACACCGACTTTGATGAAGATGATAATTCAGTTGCTTACCCCATTCAGAAAAGCAATAGTACAGTTCAAACTGAAGAAGTAATGAGATTAAGTTTAGATGAGGACGATATTCCTTTATCACAAATTCGTACACATTTAAAATGTATAATTACTTTTGACAAGAAAATCCTGAGAGGCAAGAACGGCCATAAGTGGTCAACAGAGTTACCGCAGAAATCCAAAAGAACGGCTGCTAGGAATATTATTCATTTTATATCGGGCCCTAAAGGGGCAGCAAAAGACTGTTCCACTCTGGATGATTATTTTTTTACATTTTTTTTCTGACAATATATTTTATATTTTTCTGCAACACACAAATGCAGAAATTGGCGTACAGGCACAAAAATACGGTGGCCATCAGAATGTTTTCAAAACGATAAAAGACGAACTAAAAGCCATGTTTGGTATTTTAATCCTTTCTGGCGCAAAAAAGGATAATCATTTGTCAGTAAGGCTTATGTTCGATAGCACTGTTTCCGGTACCTTTTATATATCATGTATGAATTATGATCGTTTTTCGTTCCTGCTGAACTGTCTTAGATTCGATGCAAAGGAAACAAGACAAGATAGGAGGGTAAATGTTCCTTTTACACACATTCGAGAGATTTGGGACATTTTTATTGAAACCTGTAGGACATCATGTACTTCATCCTCATACGTTACAATTTAGGATGTATATCCCCAACAAACCCGCAAAGTATGGGATTAAAATTGTAATGGTATGCGATTCCTCAACCAAGTATATGTTTGATGCAAGCCCTTACATTGGAAAAAAACAGAGACTAATGGTTTGCCCTTAGCCGAATTTTGTGTAAAAGAGCTAACTAAATCCATTCAGTACACATCGCAACGTTACTATGGATAATTGGTTAACATCAGTTTCTCTAGCTGACCAGTTGCTGCAAGATTCCTACAAATAAACAATAGTTGGAACAATTCGCAAAAATAAAACGAAGGTTCCAAATAAGTTCTTGGATGGAAAAGGTCGGCACCCAAAAACATCAACGTTTTGCTTCAATCAGAAAAGGACATTATTATCTTTTATGCCAAAGAAAAACAAATTAGTTTTGCTGCTTTTCTCCATATCCCCACTGGCCTTTAAGGCTGATTTTGGAGTTACTTTAGGTTAAGTTAGAGGAGTTTTTGGGATTTGTGCCCGTGGAGACTTTTGATTAGCGTGTTTAAAACTATTACTTTGCAAAGTTTAAAAACAATTGGCCTAAACCCATTTTCCATAGTAAAATTGCGGGGTCCTCTATTTTCGAGATAAAAGTGGGTTTATCTCGAAAACAGTTGCTCCTAGAGACCTGTTTAAGGTATACATTTTTGACGCAGCGGGAATCATACTACCTTCTTTTTTAATAAACAGGTCAATATACTAAGTATAAAAAAAGTTATGCCATCTAAAACAAGTTAGGTAGACCGCAGCTGGCGCCCTCTACTAGCAACATCAAAAGTATGGACGAATTTGAATTTCTAGCCTCAAAGAACGCCCAAATCCCCAATTTTGTACTGCTTGTCTTTTAGTAAAGAAATTATTACGAAAAAACGTAAACAAAATTAAAGATTGACACCCTGTATCTTAGTTATTATTAACTCTGTGATAAGGCAAGTTTACGTTAATTGCATTATTTCGACCTAAAGAATTTGCTGTAGCTCTTTGTTCTATTACTTTTGGTACACCCTGTATATTAACTTTAAAGTTAAAAAATAATTTTTATTTTTTTCTTACACACACTAAAGTATCAATAAAATATTTTTTTAAGTCCTCCTTAACTTTTAAATCAAATATTTTAAAAGGTTTTTAGTAAAAGATTTTATTAAATAAAGACATAAAATAAAAATTTTAAGATGGCAGTTTAAAGGTTAGTTAATTTTAAAATATAATAAATAAATAACTAACGGAGCTAAACATTTTAAATAAGATAATAATGCACCATTAAAACAACCTTTGTTAAAAAATAACTCCTATCAAAAATAACATCTTTTAAATTTGTAAGATGTTAAAAACTAAAATATTTAAAAATTAAATCCGTTAAAAATGTTATTTGTTTAAAATATTTCTCAAAACCTATATAAGTCAAAATAACATCTATTAAAAATGACATGATAAAACGGATATTTGTCCAAACTGACATATATTAAAAATGACATCTTTAAATACGACAAATATTAAAATAAACATTTGTTAAAAATATAACTTACGACGATCTATTATAGAGTCGTGGCCGACCGTTTTAAACAATTTTTTAACAAAATAATAAAATTGTTATGTATAATTGAATTTGAAAAGGAATAACCCCACATTTTTACATTAGTTAAAGAATATTTTTAGCGAAAACAACAAATAATTATTTTTTCCTGCTTTTTACTACAAAAAAAAAACAAAAAAACATTAACAAATAAAGTTTTTTCTGTAAAACCTACTTCCCCAAAAAAACTTTTTATTTTAATTGTACTTATAGACCAAACTAACGAGCTTATTAAAAAGATTGTTTTGTTTTAAACATAACATAACATTAACTTTAAGTTTATATTTCAATTTATCCAAATGTATAAAAAATAATTATTTTCCCAAAAGTATCTATTAGATTAGATTAGATTATTTGAGCGAAGACGGCAAAAATGACCTCCACCACTGCAACCTTACCAGATTTATTGTGGTTTTTCCTGTCGTTTTTTAGAGTACCTTGTCCAGGCCCGTCTTCTTAACTACACTCCAGAGTCTTGACACTGGCCACTCCATATATCTTGCCGGTTTTGGCTTTTTCTTACCAAGCCTAGTAAACCTAAGCCTACATAGTGCTTCGCAGTGGCACCACACATGTACGGCTGTTTCTTCAGCCTCCTGGCAGAACCTACACAGGCTATCCTCCACCAGGCCTATTTTCCAGGGGCTTGTTAAGTTTGCAATGTCCTGTTAGTTGACCTACCGTTATCCTTACGACCTTACGACTGTGGCTCATTAGGTCCGAGGTAAACTTGGCCGAGCAGGTCTTAATGAACTGCTTTACCTGTCGTTGTCCTGGTGTTTGTACCCACCAGCTTTAAAACTCCCTATCTACCCAGATTTAAATAAATGCTTTAAAGAGGCCTGCCGAGATTCCACAAAATGGCTCAGGGCCTATCATTTCCATGGCTGATCCTCTTTTGGCTAGGTCGTCGGCCTCTTCGTTACCTGGGTGGCCCTCGTGGTCTGGTACCCAGGCTACCGTAAGTTTGTTTGCCAAACCGACTTTTTCCAGGGCCTGTATACAGTCCCCCACTAGTTTGGAATTAACTTTTGGAGAACTGATGGCCTTCAGGGCCGCTTGGCTGTCTGAGTAAATGACGATGTGAAAAGTATCTATAGATATAATATTTGGTTCCGACCTTTAATAAAGCATTATTTTTAATTTAAAAAAAATCTTAAAATAAAAGTTTTTTGAAATTCACTACAAAATTAAGTTTAATTGAAGGGAAATTTAAAAAATGATAATAAATGCATTATTTGGAAGCATTTTTGAAATGTGTATAACAGTTAAGTTAATATTACAAATAATTTTCTTCTTTCTTTCTGTAAGTATATTACAAAACTGTGTTAAAAAAAAAAACTCGTAATAAAAATCTGAAAAAGCGGAAACTTTTATTATCCGCAAAATCTTGTAATATCAACTTAAATTTAAGGACTGAATTTTATGATCTATGGGACATTGCTTTGACCGAAGGGTTGTTCGAACATTTGCTTAAAGCTTATCTTTTTTGCTTGCGTTTGAAAATTGTATGTACCTTTTAACTTTTAAATTACGGTCTTGTAGACCACATTTTTTTTTTAATTTGAATATAGGAATTAAATTTATTTGCTGGTTTAGTTTGTTTTCTTCATTTAAAGATAAATTATGAATTATGAAAATATTAAAAACCATTTTTAGGTATAGTCTGTCGCAAAGTATACCGTGTTAGCTCTTGCCTTCATTTATGGATTATACCTGCCGACAACAATAAAACTGCGGATCGGTAGGTAATAAAGGACAGAACATTAGGGACGGACTTTAATAATATAAAGATTTATAATTTATTGTTTAATTAGGTAAGTATAATCTTAAAATTACTTTAAGAAATTAAATATATGCAAAGTTTTAATAAATTTATAACTGCATTATCTATACATAATTACATTTTTGATCTAAATATCCAAATCTAATTCTGTTTCACTATCAGAGTCATCATTGAGATTAATTACAATAGGATTTATGTTATTTTGGATAGAAATGTAAGAGTCCTCAATTTTTTATAATGTGCTATAGTAAATTTTTCCAGCTCTCAACTGGTATGTTAGTAATTACATTTTTTATCAAATTTATAACACTGGGACTTAAAGTAGGTGTAACATTTTCTGCTTTGATCTTTGATTTTACTTGGTTCCACAAATGCTCTATGGGGTTAAACATACAGTTATACGGAGGAAGCCGTAAGACAGTATGCCCAGCCTGTTCAGCCAAATTATCACATACATATTATTTTTTAATTGCATATAAATTTAGGACTTTTAAAAGTTGCGTTTTTCTTGTAACTGAATTTAAAATAAATATCATTTTTTAACAAATATTCCTGGATTTTAGTTTTTAAACTTGATAAAGCTGGTGCTTTGTGTAGCAGACGGCTGTGGTAGCTTGCGTTATCCATGACAATAACACTGTTACTTGGAATATTTTTTAAAAGATAATTTCGAAACCAGTTTTCAAAAAGTTCTGCACTTGTATCCTTATGATAATCCCAGCTAGAATCCTTAATATTCTTTGCAGACAACAGCAAGCAGTTTGGGACAAATCCGTCTTTTGAACCAGCGTGTATTATGGTAATGCGTTATCCTTGATTTAAAGGTGCTTTCGTCTGACAGTTTTGACTGGAATCAACCCATCCTTTGGATACTGTGTCGTGTGTATCGAACCATGTTTCATCAAGGTAAATTATGGATCTGTTTTTTAACCTATATCTTTTAATTTCTTAAAGTTAATTAAATCTCCAAGTGCGCAATCTATGCGATTTCATTACTACTTGTCTTTTGTCTATTTTGCGATATTTAAATCCCATTTTACAAACAACTCTATGGATGGTGGCACGGCAAATATTTATATTGGTTTCGTCTTTGTCCAGCTTCTTTTTAAGTTTATCCAAGGTAGGAATAACTCCACTTTCATAAAGACAATATATTTTCCTTCTTATTAGGCCCTGATCACTATTGTCTATACGGTGAGATTGAAAATCACTACGTTCTTTTCTTTTGTTCAATTCTTCACTAATAATAATTTCCTTTATATATGATATTGGAGTTTTTGTAAGTAGACAGGTTTCTTTTAAAGCTTCTTGTTTAATTATACATCTACAAATTAAAGTTTCATACACATTTTTCACAACCTGTTTTGCATTTAATGACAAATGATTTCGACGCGACATAGTTATATTCTCGTAAAACAACTTTTCAAAACGCACAGTAAAAACGGTTATTTAACACTGCCATCAAAAGGACAAAATTTGGTTAAAATAAAAATACCAAAATTATCGTATGATTTTCAGATATTTTTTATTAAAGAATTACGCCTGTGTTTCTTTTTTATAATGATATTAATAATATTTATTGCAAAAAAATTAAAAGGTATAAAAGTAATTTTCAGTACTTTTATTTTCTACATACTTACGCCTTTAAATTAAAATACAAACATCTCTTTTTGTTCAAGTGATTAGGGAGTGTAAGGTAGTCCACTTAAAAGGTGGAAGAGGGTTTTTAAACAATACTGGGTGGTGCGTCGCCGAGCGAAACATAAGAAGTCGCATGTAAATTTTAAGGGGGTTAATTATTGGCTCCACTGTACATTTTACAGAAAAAATGTAAGATAACTTTTTGAAGAGACCAATCTGAAAAACCCTCGTGCCAAATTTCAAAAAAATATAATAAGTGAATTTTGAATTATTTAATTAAATGTAATTGCAAAATTACCAAATTTTCGGTTCAGGTAAAACCAAACAGACACCAGCCATCAGCAAACAATTTGTGATAAGGCTTTGTCAAATCTGACGTACAGCCAAATACAAGGAATGTTTTTCTGTTTCGTTTCATCAATCTAACAACCATTTCATTCAAAGTAAAAGACAAGTTAACATTATTATTTTATAAAACGTTTTTATTTAATGTAACAATTAAGTTTAACTAATAACAATTATTACTATCGATCATTAAAAAAATAATTTTATCATACTAGAATTTAATTAAACCAATAGCAGTATCTAAAATATTTACAATTTATTTTCCCTTCAAGCCTATTTGGTCCATTTCAACCATTAAACGTATTGTCATTGTTTAATTATACCTCTACTAATTAAAGTTTCATACACATTTTTCACAACCTGTTTTGCGTCTAATGACAAATGAATTCTACGCGATATAGTTATATTTTCGTAAAACAACTTTTTCGAAACGCACAGTAAAAACGGTTATTCAACACTGCCACTAAAATATTAGCCCAAATATATATATATATATATGCCTAATGGTTAATACTCAAGAAATACCTGGCACACCCATGACCTTATGAACAAATGGGTTTACCCAATAACAATAGGTAATAAAATCGTTAAAGGTTTATTGGGGTATGGTCCGTCAAAAGCCATCACGATATACTTTGAGACAGACTATATTTAAACATTTTCTGAATAAAACCACAACTAAGAAACAACTCACAATATTTTTGTTATATATTTCATTGCCAAATAGAAGTTCCTTAGAGTTGGCTTTTGGATTAACCTAACTATCCTTTTTAAAAGGCTACCACCCTAATGTTAATAGTGATTTAAAGTAACGTCGGTGGTGGCACTTCCGCGTTGTCTAAAAGGTGCAGTAAAATGCAACATTTGCATATTTCAAAGCTTGGCCAACGTTGACGAAACATTGGAAAGAATAGGTTAAACATAAGAAACTCACGGTACTTTGGTACTTAGCTAGTATTTCTTCGTAAGATGTCATAAAGATTAAAAAAAAACATAAAATTGGTAGATATACATTATAACTTTGTATACATCCAAAAAGCAAATCTCCTTGTAAAATCAAAATTGATATTGCTTCAAATGACTAGGCTCGTCTACCACAGTACATAAAACAATCTTAAAAAATCCAGAGTGCTTAACACCCATTTGTTATTTTAATAAGGGTGGAATTAAGATAAATTAAAACTAGTGTCATAAAACTAGACGATAAGCAATAAGTTCAAAAATTTGAAACTATGCAAAATCTTTTATTTCCTATAATCAAGTGTTTGCCGTTACCATAGAGACAAAAAAGGCATACCAAACAACATAACATTGTTAAATATTAAAATATGTATAGTAAAGAGAAGTTTCCTATTGACATCAATTTGATCTTTTTTTGATCCATCATGTAAATTTATTTAAAAATATGTGTTGTTTGACCTGTAACAGTGACACAGTTTATTAAATTGTCGAGGTGTTCTTTAAACTTACATTTAGAACAAATAACTTAAACTCAATATTCCTTAAACAAACTCCTCTTTACATTGATAATTTACTCTAGTATTTCAAACAAATTAAACATGATAAGGAAGTCAATACTGCATCTGTTTGTGAATTTAAAAGAAATTTGAATCTATTAGTTTCCTTCGATAACACGGGACTGTAAACGTGTTATTAATATTAATTTAAATCAGAAATAAAGCGAACCATACATCAGTCAAAAAGTAATGGCGGCCCTACCTAGATTTGTAGTCTTTCAGCTCAGGAATGTCTCTTTCAGCTTCAGGGATCCTGTATTTTGTCACCATCGAGTCCAACAACGGCACTATAATTTTAGATTTAAAGTCTTACATGTCGAAATTAAATTAGCGAAAATAATTGCGAAATTTGGAGACTTTAAGATTAACGACTTGCACTGTCAGAACCCAGTAACGAAGTGGTACTTCTCATTTTTCGTTGGGCGCGCGCAGCGGAGGTGCCCAATTGAAAGTGTATGGTTTTTTGTTTTATATAAAAAATTTGAAATTTACTATTAAATGAATTATTGAAAACTAAAAGTTACACAAACATTTTCCGCCCACTAAAACGAACGTTTTATAACCCGCAAAAATAAATAAAACAAAATAATAATAGGCAAAAAATATGTAATCCAGTTTGATTAAGTAAGAAAAAAAAAAAAATAATAAGAGAATACATTTTTAAATATTACATTACCCACGACATAAAGAAGACGTCACAAATATTGGTACTTGTTTAATTTACTGGTAAAGGACATAATTTGACAACAGGACGTTTTAATAATCCTTGTTGTGTCTTTACTGTTACCACTCGTACATGCCCGTCTGGACCAGGATGTAATTCTACGATACGGCCTAGGGACCAATGTAACGGAGGTTTAGTTTCATTTTTAATAAGGACCAATGTATTTAATTCTACTTTCGTTGAAGGATGTAACCATTTAGAACGTTGTTGCAATGTATTGAGGTACTCGTGCTTCCAACGTTTCAAAAAATCTGAATTCATTCGCTGAATCAATTGCCAACGAGAAGCGTATTTAATTGTAAAGTAGATAAATCTGAATCGGGACAAGACAAGGGTTCCATTTAAGAAATCCCGGGGGTAAGTGGCGAGATCGTTTGGATCAGGCTTTGAGCACAGATTGGTCGAATTTAATAGAGCTTCGATTTGCGAAAGTAAAGTGGTTAATTCTTCGTAGGTTAATTTTTGGTCACCAATTACTCGATATAAATGTGACTTCACAGATTTTACAGCAGCTTCGCTAAGACCGTTAAAATGTGGAGAAGCGGGGGATTAAAGTGCCACACAATTTGAAGATTTTCTGCTGCATGTTTTGACAATTCTTTTATTGCGTTTAGCTCCGACAAAATTAGTGCCACAATCGCTATAAATATTAGAACAGCGACCACGTCTGGCCACAAATGCGAAATACGGCTAGGGAAAACATCAGATGATAAGTCTGAAACAAGCTCAATATGAATTGCCTTGGTCGCGCAACAGACAAAAATGCAAATATAAGATTTGTATACTTTGGCTCCTCGGTATTTGCCCAGGGTTATATTAATGGGGCCAGCGTAATCTACGGTTACGTGAAAAAACATTTTAATTGAGATATGTGAAACGAAGGTAATTCGCCCATATATGGGGTGTAAGTTTTCGGTTTCGTGCGGAAACACCGGAGACATTTTGACAAGACAGATTGAATAGCACGACGTGCCGACAATATCCAAAATTGTTGGCGTGATAAGTATAAAACAGTATTTAATCCGGGGTGCTCAATAATAAGCTCTGTAAGTCTATGCGGTCGGGTAAAAGAAGTGGGTGTTTAGCTTCGAAAGAAATATTAGCATGCCTTAAACGGCCGCCCACTCTGACAAGACCATGCTTGTCAGAAAAGGTGAGGTTTACGAAAAGGTTTAGGTAAAAGCTCATTATTTTTTAATTGGATAATTAAATTAGAAAATTGAACTTCTTGAGTTCTTAAGACTAAAATATTTAATGATTTTTGTAATTCAATTGAGGATATTGGTCCAGAAGCTTTGAATTTGTATTGCGACAGTTGTGAATAAACCTAGAACAATAGGAAATAATTTTTTGAATCTTAGGCAATGAAGAAATATTAGAAGTAAGGTATCGATAAAAGTATTTTCAATTAGAGTTGATAAGACTATTTGTTTCTCTTGAGGTTTTTTCTCTTGATCGATATAGGATAATTCCAAATCTTGTGGTAAAAACTGGTCAATTTTCCGCTCTGAACGAGCTAAAGTTACCACGATGGGCCGCTAAACCAGAGGGGATGATTTAATAGTTGTGCTGGGGTTAATCCGCGACTTGCACAGTCTGCAGGATTGTCTTGTGAGGTAACATGATGCCATGAAACATTGGGAATAGTTTCTTGAATTGGCTGACTCTGTTGGCCACAAAACTTTTCCAGCGATGGGGCGAACTAGAGATCAGGCTAATACTACTTGTGAATCAGAATAAGCGAAAACTTGGTCAATACTAATAAGAGGAGAATATGTTTTATAACAAAATCAAGAAGATTAGCGAAAGGGTGGCTCCTAAAAGTTCCAACCTTGGAATACTTTGAGATTTAAGTGGCGAAACTCGTGATTTAGCTATAATTAGGGCAGTTTTGGTTTCATTAGTTACTAGCTCAATGCGAGCGTATACCGCGGCTCTAGCCACTCTCTGAGGCATCGAAAAGCCATGTAATTCGCACCGGGTAATTTTATTAGGAAATATATATCTTGGAAATTTAATTTGTGATAAAGGGCAGTTCATTTTTAAATTGCGACCAGATATCAATAATATGTTGCTCAGGTTGGTCGTCCCAATCTATTTTGGAAATCAGAGTTTTTGCATTAAATGTTTAGAAAAAGATGCTGGTGATAAAAAACCTAAGGGATCGAATATTCGGGCGATATCAGATAAAATATTTCGTTTTGTACATGGTTTATCTGAGGGATGACAAACATAAAACATATAGTCAAGCAGGATCCCACTGTAGGCCCAAAACCTTAATGGATAAAGGTTCTTCCTTATCAAATGAGATAGGTATTTGACATGCATCTTGCGAAAAAGATGATAGAGTTTCGGATTGTTACTGGCCCATTTTCTGAGCTCAAAACCTGCAGATTTCAAAATTGTAATGAGATCCTTTTGTAAGGATAAGGCAACGTCTAAGAAGGTGCGCCTGCGCAGATATCGTCAACAAATATGTCATTAAGAAAGAATTTGGCAGGCCTCAGGATAATTTTTACTCTCCATTGAAGCTAAGTGTTGAATTGTACGTATTGCAAGAAAAGGGCTTGAAGTTACACCGAAGGTAACTGTATTCAAACGATACTCCTGAAGTGGTTCTCTGGGATCGAAACGCCATAAAATTCTTTGGTAATCTCTATGATTTGGAGTTAGAAGTATTTGAAGATACATTTGTTTTATATCAAAAAATACGATGGGATGAAAGCGAAATTTAAGAAGAATAGTGTTTATGTCTGGTTGAAGTTTTGGACCAGGTAAAAAGTATCATTTAGACTTAAACCTTTGGATCCTTTACAGAGGCATTAAAAACTACGCGTACCTTGGTAGTTGATTTATCGGGTCTGACCACGCAGTGGTGGGGAAGATAATTGACAAATTTTTAGACTCATCAGGCGAAATGGGACTCATATGACCATTTTTGAGATATTCTTTCATAAAATCTAAGTAATTGAGAGTATAATGTAGGGTTTTTAAGTAGACGAGATTCTAGGGAGTGAAAGCATCTGTATGCTACAGAGTATGTATCTCCGAGATCAGGCTCGGTGTGGCGAAAAGGAGCGAAACAATAAAACGACCAGAATTATTTCGAGTTACAGTATTTTGAAATATATTTTCACCTTCTTATCATCAGGTGAGAGATGCAATTTAGAAGGCAAAGATTCTAGCTCCCAAAGTTTGCAAATATTTTGGTTAAGTGTTGATTCAAAGGAGGTAAAATATGAATTTATTGGAGAAAATGGAGCTATTTTATTGTCAGTTTTCCTAAAAGCACCCAACCAAAACAGTTTCTATAGCAGTCGGTTGCCCTGGCTCTCCAGGTATTCGACCTGACCTAAGAATTTGAGAATAAAGATCAGCACCTAGAAGCATATCAACCGGTGCAGGAGTATGAAAATGTTCATCAGCAAGTTTTAAATTGGAAATATGATTCCAGCCAGCACTGTTAATTTTAATTGATGGCATGTCTGAGCATAGTTTTGTAAAACAAGTGCATCAAAAATTCAAAGTAGGATCTGTTTTCCAACAGGTCTTATTGTGCAATTAGATATACCATTAGTGGTAGATGATGACTTATTTACACCGATTATGGGCACATTCCATTGTTTTCTGGTAAAGTCCTAACCGGTTTAAACAAGCTTGAGTGATAAAGTTTGCTTGACTGGCTGAATCGAGTACTACACGAATTACTTGAAAATTGCCTCTAGAATCGAGAATTTGGACTTTAGTAGTAGAAAGAAGCACTGTGCTTTGAGGAGTTACAGAAGAAGAGGCAGTACATCCACAGTTTACAATTTGATTTTCAGATACAGAAGTGCAATTAGTGTTTTGAGAAACGGGTTGATCATTTTGCGAAACATTATTATTTTGAGTATTTGTTCTAGATAATTCGATATTTTGTTGAAGATGCAACAAGGTGTGATGACGTAAGCTACAGATACGGCAATTGAATGTTGAAGGAAAATTTTTTAAGTTTGTGAGATAAGCGGAGACAATTTACACAAGCATTGTTTTGCTTTACATATGCAAAACGCTCAGAAGGAGTTTTAGTTAAAAATAGAGAACATTGCACAAATTATGGCTAGTTTGATTACATAATCGGCATTTATAGGGAGACAATTGTTTACAGGGACAGAAGTATTTCTTGAATATATTTTTTTATTATTATTAGAGTGAGCTGGGTGAGTTCGAGCTGAATTTGAAACATTTGCAAATAAAGATTGGTCATTTGGGTTAGAACTAGAGTTATTTGAAAAATTGGCTGAAAAGGTTGGATTAATCGAGTTACTAGAAGTATTTGCCATAAAATTATGGGAAGCGTGATTTTTGAGTTAGAATGTGAGGAGAAATTTTGACTTTTACAATTATGTTGATTATTGGAAAATGATTTTTGATATGACTTTTGTGATGGTATATTCTGAACAGATTCTAATGCTCTGCATTGATTTTCAAGAAAATCAGTCAGATTTTGGTATGTTGGAAGCTCAATCTTGCTATGCTCTATCTCAAATGCTGTTCTTGTGGCCGAGTCTAACCTTTGAAGCAGCATATTAAAAGAACAAAGCACCATTGATCTGTCGGAAAATTTAAAACTTTTAATGCAGCAACATTTTCCTTAAAAGTATCTAAAAGGTTACGTAAATCCTTAGCAATATTTATCTTTAAAAATGGTGCGCTATTTAACGCGTTCCAATATGTTGAGGCTAAAATTCTTTTATTTTGATAACGATCTGTTAGAGTTTGAAAGGCTATGTCATAATTAGATTCTGTTGTAGGAATAGATTTAATTAAATTAAGTGGCTCATTTTTCAGATATGATATTAAGTATTGAAATTTTTGAATTTTTGCTAAGTTACATATCACAAAAAGTAGGCCAATTTTTTAAAGTTCCATCAAAACAAGGAATTGTCAACTTAGGTAACTTAACATCAGGTTGGCTATTATTTTGAATTGAAACAAAATTAGTATGATTATTAGAATTGGGAAAAAGTTCAAAAAAGATTTTCTTTGTTTGAAAATAAAATTCATCAGTGTCTTTTCTAATAGCATCATGAGTGGAAAAATCTTCATCTGATTCCACAAGTCCTATTATATCATTGTGAATGCTTTTAAAATCATCATAAAATTCATCTAATCTTTCAAACTTTGACTGAAATAAACAACTTTGACTTGGATCGGCTTTAGCTTTTAAGCTGCTACATAAGCTTCTGAAATTCGATTTACAAAAACTTTTCTTTTTGCGACAATGCTTTAATATCACTCATTTTTAAAATACTTGAGAAAAAAAATTTTATTTTGTAAAACGTTATTTAATTAAAATATGTAATTTAAAAATATTAATTAGTTATTGATGAGAAATATATAATTATTAATTTTATTATTTAATTATTATTATTTATTATTAAATCAATGATATTGTTTTTATTTCTAAATTATTGAAAAAGTTTAACTTTAAAAATAAACAGAATTTGACTACCTGTTATCCGCAAAATGTAAACAACTTCGAGTAAAAGGGATTTTGTTTTTGTGAATATTCACTTAAAACAGCAATAATTTTCTTTGCTTTTTCACTTTTTAATTTGAAGCAAACTTATATCACGCCTGTAAACCAATAAATTAAACAAGAAACACCATTTATTGTGCGACTGTAAGAAAATAAATAACGATTTTATTTTAATATTACAGAAAATATTTTCAAAATTAAACTGAAAATGTAAACAACTATAATTTTAGACAGTACCGGTCAAAATCAGCAAAACTTCATGTGACCGTTTATTGGCTTATAGAAAATCGATCGCGATAGAATGACGGCGCATGAATCTACTGAGTCGTATCGATCACTGTTTATAACGGCTAGCAGCAGGAATTGGAATTTAAATAGGGCGAATAAGTTTTGGAAAAATAAATTTAATTTTGAAAATTATTTTTTAAATTTTTATTAGTAAAATCCGGTAGAAGGATCAAAAATGTTTGTGAATTTAAAGAAATTTGAATCTATTAGTTTCCTTCGATAACACGGGACTGTAAACGTGTTATTAATATTAATTTAAATCAGAAATAAAGCGAACCATACATCAGTCAAAAAAGTAATGGCGGCACCTTACCTAGATTTGTAGTCTTTCAGCTCAGGAATGTCTCTTTCAGCTTCAGGGACCCCTGTATTTTGTCACCATCGAGTCCAACAACGGCACTATAATTTTATGATTTAAAAGTCTTACATGTGCGAAATTAAATTAGCGAAAATAATTGCGAAATTTGGAGACTTTAAGATTAACGACTTCACTGTCAGAACCCAGTAACGAAGTGGTACTTCTCATTTTTCGTTGGGCGCGCGCGGGGGGTGCCCAATTGAAAGTGTATGGTTTTTGTTTTATATAAAGAAAATTTGAAATTTACTATTAAATGAATTATTGAAAACTAAGAGTTACACAAACAGCATCAAATCAGATATTTCTGCTTTTCTGGTATGTTGTTTAAAATAGAAAGACAATGTTAAATCCAACTTTTCGACCTCAGCAGACGACCAGATTATTGTTAAAAATTAAGAAAACCTAAGTACGGGTTCTTTGTTAAAGGCCGTCATAATTATATTTAAGGTAGATTAAATTTGTAACAATTTAGGTCTAATGTATTATTATAAGTCAATTTTTCAAGTTACATGATTTGTAGCAAAATTTTATTATTTTCAGTACCACCCTAAGTTTCTGAAGGCCTAGTATATTTTTGACACCTCCTCTTTTACCTTCTTAGTAAACTCCTTTGGGATCTTAAGAATTCCAAAGTGACCCTTCCCCCTTAAGCACTTGTCCTAGAAAAATGAAATATTTAAATTTTATTGACAGGCGTGTGTATGTAGAAAATTAAAATACTGACAATTCAGTTTCGCCTTCCTCCAGCTGTAGACACTGCCGCTTTTGTTTTTACGGCCGCAGGAGATGAGCTTCAAGAAATGTTGTGGCGCTGCATCTCTTGCCATGATCTAAAAGCTAAAACCTTGGAAAGTCCGCAGCCATCCTCAGTCAAGAGGCTCCTTATCAGCTCCTAACCACTTCTGGACCTGTGAAAAAAGCTAAATAGTATTTAAAGGTTATTTTTCCTCGTGGTAAATACGCAGCGGGTGAAATCTGATTAAATTTTGGCTAGGTTGATTTTTTTTTTCCACAGCCTTTGCAAAAAAATTATAAAAAAACCACATGATATTGCAGCTGCAGGCCAACGAATTACCAACGCTCTTTATGAAAAACTATACAAAACGCAGAACCAGGACGATCTGAGATACAGTTTTTTTGCAAAAACTCCAGCAAAAACAAACTTTAACCTATTGAGATTGCCTCCCATTAAGCATTTATTTAGATTTTACGAAAAATTAATTTAACTTGATTCGATTTCTTTTTTTTTACAGGTCCAGAAGTGGTAACGAGCTGACAAAGAACCTCTTGACTGGGGTTGGTTGTGCACATCCCAAGATCTTAACCCTAGGATCATGACAAAAGATGCAGCGCCACAATATTCCCTGCGCCCGTAAAAAAGGCTGCAGCAATATTTGCAGGTGCAGGAAGGCGTAACTGAAGTGTTCTGTAGTTTGCATTAACTGTGAGGGAGTCTCATGTGACAAC
Organism: Listronotus oregonensis; assembly: GCA_019359885.1. NCBI lineage: Eukaryota > Metazoa > Arthropoda > Insecta > Coleoptera > Curculionidae > Listronotus > Listronotus oregonensis. The sequence continues at coordinate 12,776 of JAHBCN010006425.1, read as the reverse complement.
GTCTATGAGCTTGCATTAGGCCTGGATTACCCCCCTACAGCTACAGATTACCTGTCAGAGAAAGCTGAGGCTACAGATTACCTGTCAGAGGAGGATTAAGTAAATAAAGACATGTAGGTGCCCGTCTTAGATATTCTTAAAAAAAATTCTGGCATCAGAAAACGACGTTTTAGACCAATCGGGTCCATCAAAACGGACAAAATTTGGTTAAAATAAAAATATTAAAATTATCGTATGATTTTCAGATATTTTTTATTAAAGAATTACGCCTGTATTTCTTTTTTATAATGATATTAATAATATTTATTGCAAAAAAATTAAAAGGTATTAAAGTAATTTTCAGTATTTCTATTTTCTACATACTTACGCCTTTAAATAAAAATACAAACATCTCATTTTTGTTCAAGTGATTAGGGAGTGTAAGGTAGTCCACTTAAAGGGTGGAAGAGGGTTTTTAAACAATACCGGGTGGTGCGTCGCCGAGCGAAACATAAGAAGTCTCGTGTAAATTTTAAGGGGGTTAATTATTGGCTCCACTGTACATTTTACAGAAAAAACGTAAGATAACTTTTTGAAAAGACCAATCTAAGAAACCGTCGTGCCAAATTTCAAAAAAATTTAATAAGTGAATTTTGAATTATTTAATTAAATGTAATTGCAAAATTACCAAATTTTCGGTTCAGGTAAAACGAAACAGACAATTTGTTATAAGGCTTTGTCAAATCTGAAGTACAGCCGAATACAAGGAATGTTTTTCTGTTTCGTTTCATCAATCTCACAACCACCACATTCAAAGTAAAAGACAAGTTAACATTATTATTTTATCAAACCTTTTATTTAATGTAACAATTAAGTTTAACTAATAACAATTATTACTATCGATCATTAAAAAAATAATTTTATCATACTAGAATTTAATGAAACCAGTAGCAGTATCTGAAATATTTACAATTTATTTTCCCATCAAGCCTATTTGGTCCATTTCAAGCATTAAACATATTGTCAGTAAATTAGAGTCCAAAGCCATCGCAATAAATAATTGTAAATGTTTAACTCGAAAGATCGAAAATATATTTAAAAAAAAAGAGTGAACTGAACTCTTAATATTTTACTAGGTGTGTAAAAATAAAATGAATTAAAATACAATAACTTTTTTAAAAATAATAGAGAATAACATAAAAACATTAATTAATTAAATGTTTAAACAACCCCCCATTTACAGCTAAACAATATCCCAACCGATCATAAAATTCATTTCTAACAAACTAAGTTGATATTGCAAAATTTTATTACATTCTAACGAAATAGCGTTTTGTAGCTGGTTTAGATTCTTAAATTTTACACCTTTATAAATGACACTTTTTAAGTGATCCCACAGAAAGAAGTCATTCGGTGAAAAATCGGGTGACCTGGCTGGCCAAATTATCCTGTACCGTGGACCAATAATATTGCCGTTTATTTCTTCTGTGATGTGCAAAAGCCGTACGATAAATAATTGCCGGTAAGAGCATTTTCCAGGTACTCTCTAACCATACGGGCATTATGGGCGGGGCAACCACCCATTTGGTACCAAATCATTTGATCTTCCCTAACAACTTCTTTCAAGGCGGGTACAATTTGATTTTGAAATAAGTCCAAATAGGTTTTTGCTGTCAGGTTATAGTCCATAAAAGAAGGTCCAATGATATGGTGTCCGATAATTCCCACGAAAACATTTGGTTTTTGGTGATATTGTGTCCGAGTATAAACAAAGCGGTGTTCATTGTCTTGACTCCAATACCGGCAATTCTGAACATTTAGTTCATTATTGAGGGTGAATATACATTCATCGGTAAAACAAATATTTCTTAAAAAATTCCTATCGTTATTTGCTCTATCCATCATTTCAAAACAAAATGCCATTCTCCGATCTTCATCTTCTTTCTGCAGCTTTTGATGTTTTTCGAAATTAATAGGAATAATATTTGTGTTTTTTCAAAGTGCGCAATACCGTTGTATGATGTTTATTTACCTATTGCCCAAGAACCCTCGTACTAACCATTTTTTTTCCTCCACACTCAGTAGAATATTAAGATCTCTGTTCTTTTTTCCTCGGCTCTATTTTCGATATCCTGAGTTGAACATTTACAATTATTTATTACGATACCTTTGGACACGACCTTACTGACAGTTTCAGTTTAAAAGTTAAAATGGAGGGGAATGAGCTTGGTGAGGAAATAAACTGAAAACATTTCAGATACTGCTCTAAAACTGTTTCCCGCATAATGCCACCTAATTATGGATACTTTTTCGTCGATTAAATAATTTATATTTTTTTTCAAACACCGACTGTCACTGATTTATTGACTCATTTCCTTATGTCAGGGATAATATTTATTTTACTGGTGCCTGTTTGGTTTTACCTGAACCCAAAATTAAGTAATTTAGCAATAACATTTAATTAAATAATTCAAAATTTGCTTATTAATTTTTTTTAAACTGGGCACGAAGGCTTATCAGATTGGTTTCTTCAAAAAGTTATATCATATTTTTTTTGTTCAGTGGAGCCAATAATTGACCCCACATTTACCACCACCCAGTATTTTAGGCCTTGAAACATAAACGCTACTGGAAATGATAAAATTTTGCTAAAAATTGTGTTAGTTATCGATTAAATTTTAAAAAGGTATATGCTCGAAACTATTTAACCTATTATAATTTAATGGATTAAATTATAGCAAATTTAATCTATTTCAAAAATAGCTATACCGGTCTTAATAAAAAACTATTCTTTCCGGGCCAAAATCAACAAAAATCGAGAAAAGATCAAACAACCCAAAGTTTTTTTATTTTTAACAATGACCTGGTAATCTGCCAAAGTTAAAAACTTATATTTAACATTGCCAATAAACAACAAATCAAAAAATCAAAAACACCTGATTTGATGTATGGCTGAATGTATATTCCGACTGAATAATTGGTTTTGTTTTGTACACCTAAATCATTAAAACTATTATTCAATTTATATAGACTTTTTGTTAAAAAAAAGGAATAAATCCCTAAGTTTTTCTTAGTATTTAATTAATGCTATATATACATTTCAATAATTTTTTGGTTTCACTTGTATAATTTTCTAAATGGTTTATAAATTTTAGCAGTTAAAATATACCAATAACCACTTATTATGTTTGTTTGTCAACTAAGCCCAACAAGAGTCCAAGAACAAATTGTATAAAGGACAATAACAGTAAAAAATGTAAAAAGTTTAAACTCTTAAGAAAATTGTACGAGACACTCTCGGGAGACATTTATCAGAAGGCATTATGACCAAAGGACCATAATAGTGCGATGGGGTAATTTCTAAAACCTTTTTGTATTGCTCCTATTTTACTTTTTTGAACTGAAAAACTGTTTAAAAGCACTTGTAACTTAAACTGTTATAAGCTGACCAGAAGGTATAAATGAATATAACAGGGTGTTTGCAAAATACGTCAGGATACTTAAAGAACTTATTTAACATAAAGAATAAATGTTATTTTATTTAGTTTTCACTTCCAAAAATTAACTTTAATACCAAAAGTCGGCTAACTTGTGCGACTGCGATTAAAGCAAAAAAATGCAATGCTAACACTTTTTTATTATAACAGTATTATTATTTAAATGTAGGAAAGTCATTATTTTTCTTTTAGACATTTTATTAATAAACTTACATTTCTGAATACTATAATATTTTTTTGTCTTAATTGGGAAACTTCGGGAGGGCATTCTAAGATTAAAAGTAATTAAAAAGTGTTATGTAAACTACAGGTCGAAAATGCTTCTTAAGGGAGCTATGCCCTCTTATTTTGGTACCCCAAAATAATGTTTTAATTAATTGATAAATAAAAAAACATTAGAGATAAAAAAAATAAATTTTGCTTATTTGTTTAGCGTATTAGGCTTAACTAACTGTCAGTTATAATCTTTAAAAAAAATTACCAGGAGCGTAGCATTTTACGGGTTAAGGGGTATGACACAATAAAACTTTTGTGTAGCAGTGTATTTGGGTTTTTTGATAGTATATTATAAAGTTTTGGTAAATTTTACATATAAAATGTCTCTTGTGTTTTTCTAGTTTTTAAGCAAATTCATTTTAAAAATCTTACTTCGCGAATTCGGTCAATACAATGTAATGGTAAGTTTTGTAATTTTTTCAAAAAAATGAAAACGAAACGATTTAATTATTTATTTAAATTATTATTTTAAGATATTTTGATAAATTAAATGATTAGAAACTAATAATTTACCAAAAAAGTAAAATGTTTGGTTATTTTTTTTGCAAGGTACATAAAAAATATTTTTAAATTAAAATTACTCGAAAACAGTTTGTTTAATGAAAAAAATTACACGAATTATTTTTCATGGAAAAATCACCAAACTTTTAAGATACGGGGTCAAAAAGAAAAACGTATTCATTGTATAAAAGTTTTACTACAATTTACTCTCGACCCCCTCAAATTGTACGCAACTGGCTAATTTTTAAAAAAATGTCATTGATGGCAAGTAAAGCCTATTAAGGCAAATTGACGTAAAAAATTTTTGTTTTCTATTAAGTTATAAATTTTTAACCGTTTTTTTTTTTGGGTACCATGTTATATTACCTGAAATTATACTGTATATTAAGTACTGGCACTCAAATTTACGATAAATTAAAATTAAATATGCTAAGTTATATGGAAAAAATTAATTAAATCGAATTCAATTAAATCTAGAGTTTCCAGGCTTTGCGAAGCTTGAAGAGATAATAAAACGTTAATATTTTTAATTGAAAAAAAACAATACCTAACTGTTAACAAATTAACTAAATACAATCAAATGAATAAAAAATACACTTACCTTTTTATTAAAAGCGTCTACAGTATTAAGAAGATAAACGGAATGTATCTAAGGGCTAGCGTTAAATTTGCAACAATGCACAAACTGCTATTTCCAAAAATAAATTCAGATACAAAAAGTGATGTTATTTACAAGTAGTGGAATTCTTTTCTGAGGTTTATCACGAATAAGGTATCAGTATAACATGTACGAATATAGATTTTATGAAATATAGGATAGTCAAGGGGAAAATGAAGCTTAAGTGACATAACTAATTAGCTGTTAGGTTAACTGGAGAAAGCATTATTTGGCCTAAGCGTGGCATCATAAACGCACATTCAAAGGTTCTGCCTAGCGTTGAATGAACCTCTGTACTCAAACAATAAAATTCACCAAAACCCGGGAAAATGGTTACTACAGATACTATTTTGTCCTAAAGCGTGACTGCCAAGTATCTTTCTGTTTCATTTACTTGATAGTATATTATGATTAAATTTTACCTAATTTGTTTTTAAAATTACATCAAATTAAGCTCTACTATTGTATTTTAAACTGTGAATAATATTTGTTATATTTATTACTATGAAGTATTACACAGAAAAGTAATATTGTCAAAATACTATTTTGTTTTTGGATAGCTACTAACAAAGGCGCGACAACGTGACAACAGTGCATATTTCGTAGAGCGTACTTCGGCCAACGACTAATAGTCGTTGTACTTCGGCCACTTTCGGCCTCACTCGACAGATGGCACATTCAATATGACGTTTTATTATGAATGTTTCTTCTTGTTTTTGGGTTATTTTTGTGACAATTGTGTAAATTTTAGTTTTGTGTAAGTACTTTTAATAAATTAAAATGGTAAGGAAGTGCCAAGTGTGAAAAGTAACGGTTATAATTCCTAAATTATCTTTTCACAAGTAAGTAAAAACTATCTTGTACCATTCTATCGCCAATAATAAACACAAACATGTTGGGCGCAGCTCTCGATTGTGTTTATGAATAAAATGCTTTCTCTATCTATGCTGTCAGCTCATTGGACATAATGTCTTGCAAAATTGAATAAGTTTTCATCACAATTTGTGTAGTTCTCTGATTTTTTGTTAACTAGGAAGTTGCTAAATATATTTTTGCCGAAAGTGTAGTTTCAAAATTTTTGTTTTAAAAAAGTTCACGTATTTAAAGCACAACGAAAATTTCTTCTTTATGCTTTGCCTTACTTTCATTCTCTTCTCAAATAAAGAAAAGTATGTTCTTCTCAATTAAGAGCTATATTAAAAAAATTATAAGCTTTAACTTTATCTACTGCTCTACTGGGGATTCATTAAGGACATTTTTCAGACCGAGCTTAATATTTTTACGTAACGGACATTCTTCAACGACATAATGTGGCTTTATGTGTTTGCTATCGCATTTGCATAAAAAACAATAATACTTGGTATAGTGTCCCTGCAGTCCTGTAAGGAGTGCAACAACATAAGATGGGCATGGATATTCCGTTAATGATGATTAATTATGCTTTGAAAAAATATAAGCATGTTCTTGTTTGTTTCATTTTTATTTACAGATTACCCTACGAGAACATGTGGGTCGGTAAGTAGGTAGGTTTAAAGTAAGTGGACTTTTTACACCCTCCACTGCGACCGCTCGGTCTATCGTGACTCACACCTTTTTATATTTCTCCCAATAGGATTGAACTTCTAATGAATCCGATACCAGATTGGGAGAGAGTTCTTCCATCTCCTCTTACTCGTGTCGCTACCGGACACGAGCACAATGTGTTCTGATGTGTTCCGGTGTCCCTGTCTCCTGGAGAGTATGACGAGAAGACGATTAAATCCATTATGCCCTCCTCTCCCGGTTTAGTGACGTGGGTAGCTACCAGGTCCTTGCTACAGGAACCAGATGTTTTTTCTGAGGCCGCAACTCCGGCCTTATCCTATAAAAACGGTCCTATCCGCTTTCTGTTTAAAGCCAGGGAACCCTTTTTCCTATAAAGGCGGTTCTGTCTGCCTTCGGTTTGGATTCAGGGAACTCTTCCTAAGCACCTGTTTGTTTGGGATGGATTAACCCTTCCCCGTGAAACAGGCGCCGGTGACTTCAGGGGCACCTTACGAAACAGATTCACCCGTTTCGGTCGGCGCACCTTTGTCTGCTCGTGACCTTGAGTGGTACCTCTCGAAACGAATTTATCCGTTTCGGTCAGCGCACCTTTGTCACTTTTTTCCTATGAAAGCGGTTGTCCGCTTTCTGTTTGGAGCTAGGGAAGTAATAGTCCACCACGGCAGGGCCCCGCATTACCGCAGTAAGGCTAGATACTCTGAGAGGTCGCCCTGTACCCCAGAGGAACCGTTGGGGACACCTGTTTAAGGCACAGGATGTCATTCACTCATCAGCACGGTATGCTAACACCTTGAGTTAAAGACTTGTGTTCATCTTAGCTTCGGATCCCGTTCCATAAGGTGGCAACAAGAGTTGCCGATAACCAGAAACTCTAGCGCATGTTCTAAAAGATCCTACTGGGCCCAACACAACGCGATGTGTGAAGACAGTCACCACTTGTATATATATATATATATATATATATATATATATATATATATATATATATATATATATATATATATATATTATATATATAATTATATATGTGCGATGAGTATGAAAGAAAATATGGCCTGCCAAAAATAGTTGCTTAACGAAAAATGAAGAGACCGGATCGTTCTGGCGTAAATATCTGGAAAAATATTACTTTAACAAAAAAAAAAGGTTAATATTATTTTGCAAGAAAACAAAATTGGGAAAATTTTTAGACCAACCAGAACCGTTTAAAATAAGCCGAAAAAAAGTTATGGGCAAAATTAACTTTTTTCAATTTTTTTTCATGCTAATTTTTTAGCGCCATCTGGACTGTGTGAAAAAAATAATCCTTAAGTGAAAAGTTAAAACACATGTCCCTAAATATGTCCAGTCATTTTTAGCCCTATCGGATATTTTTTTTGTGTTGTATAAATGTGAGATTTTACTTGTTTTTTGTAAGACATTTTCAATTTTGGCCACCACCGTGAAAAGTATTTATTTTAAACAGCCAAACTGGGTAGCCTTTATTCAGAGTTGTTTTTATTTTAATTTTTTTAATCAATCTTTTATCTGTAAGGATATTTGGACGTTTAAAAGTGCATATTTTCACCCCCTGGGGGGGGGAATGAATATCATAATAGTTCTGAGGTCATTCTTTTTGTATTTTTTTCTTATTATGGCGGTAGTTTTAATCCCCTATTATAAGCCCTTATATCTCAATTTTAGTGCAAAATAAAAAATAAAAAAAAATTAATTATTCTGAAATGGCATTTATTTGATAATCTAAGCTTTACTTCTAAAAAAAGGTAGTTTTTATTGTTTAAGGGTGTTTCAGAAATGTCTGACATTAAAATCTTAATCAGTGACCCTAAAAAACCCCCCAGTACCTATTTTTATGAAAATTAATTTAATATTGCCCTAGATATTTATTATTTTTTTATTTTTGGCCAAAAAAATGGTTTGGCCAATTTTTTCAGCGTTTTAGATCAAATCTCAGGAACCAAACTTGTTTAATTGCATATTTGACACTTTTCTTGACAAATTTCAAAAAATTTCAAGTTGATCTGATTTGCCCAAAATTATTGCTTCATTTTTCAAAAAAAATAACCTCCTTTCCTGTACTATTAGTTTTATATGTTATGCGATAATTTAAAGGTCAATGTCATTTTTTAAAAATTACTTGTACTGACCAAAAGAAATAAACATGTAATAATAGGGTTAAGGACATTACTTTTCATAATCACATAAAATCCAAAAAATTTGAAATATTCCTTTTATAAACAAATACTTAAAATGTGGTGCAAACTGCCACTTAAATTCGTCAGTAATATTTACATAAAATCTTGTCAACATTTACAAGCGTAATCTCAAATTGTCTTACAAGTTTTTGCACTAAAACAGGGATTTCACATGGGAGATAGGACCGTCATAAAAACTTTTCGGGAAATTTGTCCATCCTTTTCCTTCGATTTGCTTTTTTACTTATGCTGGATAAATAAACACTGTATTGTAAAGGCAAAGTGATTTATTTTTTGCCGGTTGGCTGGAAAAGGAAGTGTAATCTTCATTAAGAGACATTATAGAAAAATAGATTAATACTGATAGGATGTATATGTGTATGTATATAAAAAAATCGTAACTTTTTGGAATAATATTAAAAAAATATATTTAGCTTTTCTCCAGAATAAAGATTTTTATATAATATTTTTAAAAATTATTATACTTTTTTATATAATATTATAAAGAGCTACTCTGCTTTTGCAAAAACATGAAGGACATAATATAAAAGATTTAATTTTTTCCAAAATTGATTTATTTTTACATCTTTTTCTTACTGTGCCATGCTCTATTAGGAGCGTAGGCGCCCTCCCGCGCATATCTGTGTTGCGTACCAACTGCTTTTACACAGATATGCGGGACCAACGGCTTAACGTGCCTTCCGAAGCACATGTGAGATAATTTTATCAGGCAGAATACTACAGAGTGGTTTGCCATTGTCTTCTGTGAGGTGACTAGCTATGAAAAAGTTCAATGGACAATGCGGGAATCGAACCCGGGTTTCCACGGTGAGAGGCTGGTACGCTGCCACTACACCAGCTCGACCTAAATAATATAATAAAATAATTATTTTTTATAAAATAATTACAATTTATTACAATTTTAATAAAAATTTAAATACTTTGTTTTTACTTTGGCTTAACGAATTTTTTACTAATTCCGTATGAAAAATCTTTACGAAATAGCAGTATCATTAGTGAGGATAGCTATTTTGTTGTGCATTACTTGAGGGATATCACTATTGTAAGAGAGGTAATATAATTGTCCTTATACACTGTCCTGTGATACACCTGCACTAATATGTTTTAGTTCTGAGTGTGCATCTTCTTAAACTTTAAAAACTCTATTTAAAATATATATGACTAAAATAGTTTTTTTTGTATTTTTAAGGCAATATCTTTTTTAATTTGTATTAAACCTTTATGCCACACTTTATCGAAAGCTTGTGCCACGTCAAGGAGAATCGCGGATCAGACTTTTTTCTCTAAAAATGTCCGTAATTCTGTGAACTTAGTCCATGCTAGAGTGACTTTTTTTTAAATCCAAATTAATGAGTTGAATTTAGATTATTAGCTTTAATAATGGGTTCTATCCTCTTTAGTAACAGTTTTTTTTAAACTCCGAAATTACAGGGAGAGAAAAATTAGAATGTTGTTATTTTTTTCTTCCACATAGCCTTGGATAATGTTTTTATGAGAGGTAAGTTCTCCCTTTCTTTGTTGGATCTTAATTTTGATAAAAACCTAGAATATGTTATATTATTTTTTCTACATTGACTGCCTACTGTATAATATTCATATAAATTTAATCTTTTTATACAGGCGGAGACATATTTAAAAGCAAAAACTATACGACCGGGTATATAGAACAAAAACAGAAAGTTTTCTCTAGGCAAAGATAAATTACGTCTCGCCATTGTTTTCAGTAAATATTTAAATAATGCGCTCTCGTTCAGATTGTCGTTTTGACTAATGGTTTGGACCTATTCTGTGTCCTGCTTTCAGCTTTAGAAATAGAAAAGTAAAACTGATTGTATATTTTTTCCATTGGGTTTATTTTAAATTAATGCTTATTATAAATAGGGATAAAGATATATCTTAACCGTTGATGTAATTTAACAAAGCATTTTTAATAAAAGCGTGCATATTTTCTTTAAGGCAGTAAAAAGTAAATACATTCTAAAGGTGCATGCCCACTAGCCCGACGAGGACGCGACTAGACGCGATGCGATGCGACGCGACAGGTTTGTCCGCCCACTGGGTGACGCGACGCGACGCAAAATATTCCAAAATGCGGCAGTCGGTTGCGAGTTGTCATGGAGAGCTCATCGGATAAAGATATTTTTGTGTTTAAAGTAATTGCTGCTATGGAGGAGGAAAAAAAAGAAAAGGAGAGTTTGAGTCCATTAAATTTATCGAAAGAGAAATGCATGTGGAGAATTCCATCACTTATTTCCAGATTTGAGAGAAGATGCAAGAAATTTTTTCCAATACAAAAATAACAACAAATGAACAAATGCAAGGTAATAATAGAACAGAGCAACATGTGAGATTATTCACGATGATACCCGAAAGAGGCCGATGAGACCCGAATGCCATGCGACATTGTCGCTTGCTTGCTCTTCCGACTTGTCACAAGGTGTCGCGTCGCGTCACTTTACGTCGCGTCACCTAGATGGGGATCAGTTTGATTAAATGTAAAGTATCCCTAATGAATTTAATCGCGTCGCGCTAGTGTATGAGCACCTTTAATATAATATGTGCAAAAACTTATTTCTCTGATTTGTGATCAACTTGCAATATTTATGGTCGGTAAGGCTGTAAAGTCCACACTAAATCATAATAAAAAAAAAAAAAAAAAAAAAAAAAATAATATATATATATATATATATATATATATATTATATATATATATAAATATTTACTAAGTCCAAGAGGATCTTCTTAAGTGGACAAGAACTCCTGACAACAAAAGTATAAAATGTTTACTTAAAAGTCATAGACACTGACGTAGGTTAAATGAAAAATGTTTTTTTGACTTACATTGTATTTATTTATTTAAAAATACAACATTTTAAGTGATAAGTACCTTTAAACGTCTTAAAGTAAATACTAAATAACTAATCTAATTACAGAGGTAATTAGACAAAAACTAAGTAAGCTAAGGCATAACGACGATGGAAGCGATCATGTGTTTAACGCATAGAATTATCTAGGTCTAAGGCTAAGATTACATTTAGTTGAAAGTGACCCCCAGACAATTTTAATATCTAATGACGGTTGGTCAAAGCATTCAGGAGTTGCCTTATAACTGCTGCTTTCTTTTTTCGTTTCTTTCAATGATGATCTCGGTGTATGATTTTAGCATCTGACCACCTCATATGATGTTCTTGGCAATGACACTGGACTTTTTAGTTTTTTCTTGTATTATGCATTTTCAGTATTCTTTAATTTGTACTTAAATTGGTCTTTTAATTTTGCGTGCGTATGAGTTACCACATTTGCATGGAATTTTATAAATGCAGCTTTTCTGATCCTTTTTGATTTTGAAACACACTTCTTAAAAATGCACTGGCTTCAACTACTGCATTAATGTTGTTGTTCTTTCCGAATTTTTTTTTAAGAAATGCTGTTGACATATGGAATGTTAAGCATAGGTTGTCGTGTTCTATTTCCTAAAAGACTTGTTATATACTTATGCTGTTTTAATATATATATTATATATATATATATATATATATATATATATATATATATATATATATATATAATTTATCCTTGTCTGACCAGGACCGGCGTTGTTGTCCCCCTGTAGCTAAAATGAACCGTGGTTGTCCGTTGTCGCTTTATTTCCGGTAGTTAAGCTTATTCAGCCACTTGTGGTCAGCGGGCCCTAGGGCGGTCGGGCGGTTACCGCACAGGCGCGTAATGTGTGGGCCCGAAAAACCCTCTGTTCGATATTAAATATTGCGCGCAAATTGCCTGGCGACCAAAAGGCGCCGTGGGTGCGGGGAGCGGGGTGAAATTTCTTTTCTTCATAATCATTAGTGTTCGGAAATACGGTGATTTTTCAGTAACCGGTGAAACGGCGACATTTATTTCAAATCACCGTGATTTTAAACAAGGGTTTGAATCACTTCATTAAAAACAAATTAATAAAATTCCAAAAAGTATAAATATACACGCTCCCTTTTTGTTTACGAGGAAAACAGCACAGATAAACTAAAAATAGAAGCTTTTTTTTATATGATGTGTTGACCTAATTTATTTTAATATTTAAAGGAAAAAGAAAAAAAAAACGATAAA
>JAHBCN010006424.1:0-49153 GCA_019359885.1 Listronotus oregonensis | reverse complement strand
TTTATTGTCTACCTTTTTTGAAATATTTTTTACAATAAAAGCGTTATTAAATAATTTTAAAATATTTTTTTTTTTTTAAATTTCGTTATTAAGGGTGATTTTTAAGGGTTGAAACGTTAAAATATAATGTTAGATATAACTCACAACATAAAAATAGATTTATTCTACATATTTAGCTATGGTTTTAATTTACATAAGGTCTATTTCTATGGTTTTTTAATTTTTTATCATAAGGAGTGGTTTTTACCCCCAAAAAATAAAAAGCACACCCTAAGCATATATAAACTTTGATCTAGAGGGTAAAAGCAACTTAATTCCAAATTTTTATAAAAATTGAAACTGTACAAAAAAATCCGGAGGTCAAACAGCTTTTTTCTCCCATCCACTGTACTATTTGAATTTAAGACTATAAAAAACGTATGGTGTCATGCCCAGGAGCAAAAAAATAAAAAAAATAAAATATCTATAAATACTAATGTGTACTATTTTCAATATGAACACCCTGCATACATCTTTTATTTATCTTGTTACAGTCCACGAAGGCCTAAGTACTAACGTCCTTGGGTATCTTAAGTGTGGTAACAGGGAGCCTATTTAAGTATTTGCAGATTTGGAGAAGAAGGAAAAACTTCTCCATTTTACTAGCGTTAATAAAACTTAATAGGTATTAATAAACAGCCCACTTTGCAAGCGCAAAAAAAGGGCTGATCTAGAGTATAAACTCAAGAAAAAACAACCTACAATGACTGATAAGACATATTATGCCTCTTATAGCCGCTTGCACAGGATTATCTTATAAGATCCAGTTAACTACTTACATGTTTTGATTGTGACACATAATTTATTATGTGTCACAATCTGTCACAATTAATTTTTAAGTTATTTTTAAAGAAATATCTAAATTTAGGCTGGGTTTAAGTACTCTAAGCTACACCAGTACAAATAGCCATTAAACTCCTTGAGTTAAGCATTTTTTGGGTATTTTTCGACAATATTGGTAGTACATAGGTAGGGATCTTGATGAAATTTTGCACGAATGTCCACCAAGAGCCAGCAGCTTTTAAACAAGGAAGTTTAAAGGTGTATGGAAGCCCAATGCTATGGCCCATTCGATCAAAAAATGTCCAGCCCAGTATGAAAATAACTGTCAGAGTTGGCCCCGCCGATTCTGCGCAATAACAAAATTCCACGAAATAATTTAATGTGTTGCCTACTTACACACTGATAAATCAGTGTGAAGTTAGCCAACACATTATAATTTTATGAGAGCCGGAGTACTGTTTTTTGGATTGATAAAAACCTTTTTATTTTAGTGATTAGTGTTTAATAAATTGTGACTATAATTTTGTGTTTATTGTTTGTTACTTATAATATCGAAACAAAATGACTAGAAGTTGTATGGTTTTGTCTTTCAAATCCAAGGGTAACATACCCGTCTTTTTAACTTTAGGTAAGTATTTTTTATATTTAAATTAGGTGCTTCTTATAAGACGTAACGTTAGGTAACCGAATAAATAATAATATATCAATTATGAATAATGGAAAATAAAAAGTTCATAGGAAATATTAGTGAGAAAAGTAAGGCAATCTTAACTATTGAAAATCGAACTAACCTTATTTACACTATTCCTCCTACTTTTTGCACAAAATTCTTGATTTTTACACTAAATTGGCACACAATATTTCACAAACACCTTTTAAAAACTTTTTCTTATGTTTATTTTACACCTCTTTTACACTTTTATTTTTTAAGCAAATATGGCTGCTGCCGTTCAACTTAAAAGTTCGCAATTTAATGGAAAAAAGATGTAAAATAAATAAAAATACAAGGTTTTAAAAGGTGTTTATAAAATTTTGTGTGCCACTTTAGTGTAAAAATCAAGAATTTTGTACAAAAAGAAGGGAAATATTGTGAAAATGAGGTTAGTTCAATTTTCAACTTTGATGATGAAGATCTCGGAAAAAAGGTATTTTTTCAGATTTGTAATAGCGCCCCAAAAACCCCTGTATACCAAATTTGATCAAAATCGGAGAGGAGGCAACTTTCGAGACAATACCATTTGTTTAAAAATAAATTCGATTTTTGGTTTCTTAATCTTGCATTATCAACTTTTTAAGCTCGACATACTGTACACACATAATATTTAACGGATACTGTTACAATGGATACTCAGGTACCAAAGGTTACTTAACATTTTTAACCACTGTTATTCTGTCTCATGAATGTTTGTTATTAGTGAAAAGTATATGCCTAAAAAGCAGTTTTAAAAATTTTCACTTTTTAATGTACAACCAGAATCTTAGGATTAGATTAAAATCATTTACACTATCTTGCCCTTCTTTTATCACAAAATTGGTGTGAATATCTATACTATCATACAATGTAAAAAATCGTGTTTTTATTTATTTACAAAGATTTTTGGTAAAAATACAAAACTTCCAAAAATATCGACCATTTAAATAGAAGGCAGTAAAGTGGCGCCATCTATTCTTTCCATATTATATCAGATGATATAAAATCTAATATTACACAATAATTTTAAATATTCTATAGTACTATCCTTTAATAACCAACAATTTTGTCAAAAAATAAAAAACAGGAATGTTGGAATTTGACATTTGATGATGTCAATTTTATAGATAGTAACAAAGAATTATGGAAATCCGGCCCTGACCTACTATTCATTGCGCAAATTCCGTGGGGCCAACCCCCCTATTCCCCGCTGCCCTGCACGCCTGGACAATTTTGTTCTACAGTATTGGGCTTCCATACACCTTTAAACTTCCTTGCTTTTAAACGACCAGCGTTGTTTTTGTTTGGTCGTCGCCACGCTCATAATGTTTTTCCTGGCGCCCATTTATTTTTTCCCAGTTATCTCTGTACATCATTAAGTTAAAAAAAACACGCTTTAAGTCATTTTATTCTCCATGAAATGCCTAACAGGTACAAAAACAAAGTTAATTAAAATCGTGTATACTGAGTGTCTGAAAATTCTTTTAAAGTCAATTTTTTCCTTTATTATACAGGGTCTCCCAGAATATGAGGACAATCTCTCGAAATCTAATAGAAAAACCCAAAAATATTATGACAAGTTCCTATTAACTTTTTTCCTATGACCCTCCCTTACGGAGATACAGGTACATAACGGACGCCCTGGAAATCGTTTTTGTTTAAATAACTTTTAAAATACTGGGCGTAATTAAATTTTTTTAATATGATAGTTACTAGATAAGTCTTCTTAAAATGAACCCAATAAATCATATTTGGCTTATTTAGTTTGCCAGGGACGGACTAGCTCTGATACAATAATAGCAATTTTTTTAACACCCTGTATAATAAAGGCTCAACAATATTATTTTTGGATAGCTCCAACCTTAAAAAAAAAAGGTATTCTTGATTGACATCGATGAAATCAACTGTTTACGAGAAATAAAATATCATGGTTATTTTTTTTACATTTACAGGGTGTTTTCTATTTGTACGTCAATATTTAGGGAAGCAATTTTTGATCCATTTTAGAAGAAAACTCAAATAAATATATGTCCTAAACGTCTTAACTTTTGAAATACAGGGTGGTAAAATTTTCAAAAATAAATCATTTATTATTAATATTTGTAATACCACTTTAGATATTTTAATGAAATTTGGCATAAATGTACTATGTATCGAGAGGCATTTTTAAGTGTACCACATTTTTTGTATTTCCAGCTGTGGCGTTCGTACAAAATTTAACCCTCCTATTTTGGCAAAAAAAAATGTGGTACACTAAAAAATGCTTCTTGATACATAGTACATGTATGCCATATTGGATTAAATTATCTAAATTGGTATTACAGATATTACTAAAAATTGATTTATTTTTTAAAATTTTACCACCCTGTATCTCAAAAGTAAAGACGTTTAGAACATATGTTTATATAAAGTTTTCTTCTTAAAAAGGACCCAAAAACTGCCTCCTTAAATATTGACGTACAATTAGAAAACACACTGTATACAGAAAAAAAATTACCAAACATGATATTTTATTTCTCGTAAACAGTTGATTTTATCGATGTCAATCAAAAATACCTTTTTTTTAGTTTAAGGTAAAAGCTATCCAAAAATAATATTGTTGAGCCTTTATTATACAGGGTGTTAAAAAAATTGCTATTATTGTGTCAGAGCTAGTCCGTCCCTGGCAAACTAAATAAGCCAAATATGATTTAATGCATTCATTTTAAGAAGACTTATCTAGTTATAAAGTAAAAAAATATTAAATTACGCTTAGTATTTTAAAAGTTATTTATAAAAAAACGATTTCTAGGGTCGTTCGTTATGTACCTGTATCTCTGTAGGAAAGGCTCGTAGGAAAACAGTTTATGGTAACTTGTCACATATTTTTGGGTTTTCTATTAGATTCCCAGAGATTGCCCACATATTTTGGGACACCCCCCAACCAGCAATTTTAGTCGTTACTACCACGCCCCGACTATTGTTGAGAACTCTAAAGTTGTGTTTACTAGTGACGGGAACGTTGTCGCTACGATACCATTACGTGTCTACGACCAAAATGGGGAACATGTTGAAGGTGATGGTTTCGTAAAATTTACTACTTTGGAACTTAAACCGGTACGTCGCACTTACGTTCTAGCTACGTGGCGGGGACGTAGCGCCGTAGTCACCGCTACCCGAGCCGCTACTTTATAAGATTTGTTCCCGCCTACTTTACTTGGCCTATTTGCTTTTTCTTTGTCTTACATATTCAGAAACCTTTTAGTAGCATCTTCCGTCGTTATTTAGCCTCCTTAGCTATAATGGAAGTAATATTTTTATGTCTAAGTAAATATTATCGCTTGTAGGGGTACAAAACTTTGCTTCACGAGCTTGAGTACATAAAAAAATTTAAAACGATTAAAACATTTCTGTGAAATGTGATGTCGATAGATTCATAAACAACGCGCCTTCTCAAAAAATATTTTTTAGCAATTTTTTTCGGGCAGGGAATAATAAAATGTATAAATTTCCTGAAAAATGTTTTTTTTTTAACATTTTTTCTAATTATATGATTTTATTTTCTCTTTAATTTATATTTTTGTGATTGTTTAACGATTTCATAATTGTAATACCATAAGGAAATTAAAATAAATGTAATGGCGTCCTACATTTTGTCAGTAAATATGGCGCATTTTTACAGAAATTACTTCTAAGTGGTATTTACTACATAAGGTGTTTGAAAGATTTTCCACTTTACTGTAAGTAGCGACCACTACACATTTATCACTTTAAAGTTTTTATAACCATTAAGTGAAATATTTGTTGTAGATATTTCAAACTATATAGTCGCGATAACTACAATACCATCCTAAAGTTCCCGAAACCACGATAAAGTTCCCATTGTCACTATAAAGTTCCAATTGGAACTTTAACCTATAATTAATTAGTGCATTGTAGCGTTTTGTGCGGGCTGCACATATTTTAACCGTCACAAAAAGTCATAAACTGTTCGAACACCAAGAAGTACTCGAATACTGCCGACTGCCGACAACGGGTAGATATTTTTGTCTTTATAAAGTGACCCTTACTTTAAAGTGATTTTTTTAAGTAATTGGAACTTTGTGGTAATTTTGACGGGGATAGTAAAATTACTGTAAAGCAGTTTTCGTGAGAGGAGGAACTTAATTTTACCTTAAATATTACTACATGTTCCACAACTTTGAAGGAATTTTAAAAGTAGCAACGACATCGTAGTTACTTTAAACGCTACCTTAAAGTTATAAAAACTTAAAAGTGATATACCGGTAACAGGACAAAGTTACTGGGACTATAGAATATTACTTTTAAGTCTTTGCTACTTTAAAGTTATTTTACATAGTAACAGTCTCGTACCAAAAACTTCAAAAGCTACCTAGAAGTACTGAAACTATTAGGTTCCAAATTGTAGTAATAATAACTACAAAATTACCAAAAAAGTCTAAATAGGAGTAGGAAAAACTTGAAAGTCATTTTTTTAGTAATAATTACGTAACAACAACTTATTCAAAGTTCCGATCTCGGTTTCCGCTACTTTAATGCTGCTTGGGCCGTATGTCCTAAATTTAAAACAATTTTTTAATTAAGAAATCGTGAGATCAGAATATCACGTGAGTTTTCCAAAATAATATTTTCCTATTAACCCTTTATATTCTAGTATATAACCTTAAATAGTAAATAAAATCCGAACAAAATAACTGTATAAAAAATAATTGTTTAAAATCAAGAATGCTAAGAGTTATGGAAAAAGCCATTCCCAAAACATAAGAATGGTATTCTAAGCAGGGTCTGATGTGTGATTCTTACAGAGTATACAGAATAGAAAAAAAACTACTTTATGGCTTTAAAAAATAAATTCGTTTCGATTTCTCGAAGCTGCTGTGGCTAGGGATATAATGTGTTTATGTCAATTAACGTCCCTCATTAAAGCAAGGCCAACAAGGTTAAATTAATTTTTGTTCTTTAAAATTGGCCTCTTATAAGTAAAGTATTGGAACATTTTTTTCGGGACCGCTAACATGAGTACGTTTGCAAGACATTATAGTTTATTTCAGCTAAGATTTGAATTTAAAGCCGTTACTTCTGTCACAAATGCCAACCGTTTTTTTAGGTTCTCAAAATATATAAGTTACCAGACCAGAAAAGCAACCGGCAATTAAAAATAAATAATTTAAACATTATTTTGGGTTCTTTTTTAAAAACACGTAAACTGTTAAAAAAGCGATATAAA
The DNA here is from genome assembly GCA_019359885.1 of Listronotus oregonensis. Classification (NCBI taxonomy): domain Eukaryota; kingdom Metazoa; phylum Arthropoda; class Insecta; order Coleoptera; family Curculionidae; genus Listronotus; species Listronotus oregonensis. The sequence goes on along the minus strand of JAHBCN010006424.1, from coordinate 42,413 downwards.
CCATTAGTTAGTTTACTTGTACTGTTCACTTAAACGGGGCCATTGTTCGGGTTTTTATTTGTTTTAGATGTTGACGTGTTAACAGCTGGGTGCTCATTTTGCTTCATTCCCTTTGAATATTTAGCCAGTTTTAGTGCCTTTTTGATAGTTGGTGTTATTTAGTTTTTTAATTTTATTCTTTATATTTTTAGGAATCAGTAATGGATGATCATGATTACTGCATCCTGTAATTCAAGGGAGTGTTAATGGGAAATTGGTAGTTTTAATAACATCTTAACTGATTTTATTGAGCTGTCTGTACAGTGAAGTAGAGTACTGCTTAGATTAATCACTATGTATATAATTATGATTTTTAAACCGGCAAACCATCTGCTGCTTGGCAAAGTTATATTAAAGGTAATTGTTTTGTAAGCTGTGTTCTAATAATGCGGTATTTTTTTAGAACCATCATGGTTCCTCACATGGTAACAAATTGGGCTCAAGAATTTGTAAAAATGTTTATAACTATTTTGTAGAATTAATTATTTAAGCTCCTCTGTGTAAATTATACTCATAATAAAAATGCTATTAAAATTATTTATTTTAAAAATAATATTTCTTTATGTTAAATTTATGTGTAAATTTTTTGTAGACTTTAGTTCAACCAATTCATAAAATGCAAAGGCTGGTGGGCGAGACTCTCTTTGCTGTTTATATTCCATTTTCGAAGGTAGGTTTACAACGCCTCAATAAATTAGTGATATGCATTGATTAGTAAGTTGTAGGATCTTGGTTAGAATTACGAATGGCTTATATTTTTTTTTAAAAGTAATCTTGCTGTTTTGGTTGGTTGAGATTACCTTTTATTATTTTTAAAAACAATAACCTCAACAGTTTTTAATATTAGAGGAAAGAACAAAATATTTTTAAATGCATGTATGTAGTTTCGTTTGCTTGAGGTGCAAAATTTCCTTTTTTTTTTTCATAAAAGGTAATTTGTTCACAGGTTAGCGCATGTTTTAGCAACATCTTCCATTAAAAGTAAAATAAAAATAAAAATATGCATACAAAAGCGCTATAACCTGGATTTGTTCTATTTATTTTGCTATTTTTAAGATTTGATAGAGAAACATGGTTTTTATGTTGCCCACATCTAATATTCATCTTGGTTAAATTAAGGCATGTACAACTGATTGGACATAAGCGGACTATTGTTCCAAATAACGATAACTGTGGAGCTGAAATGGCTACGCGTTCCTTAGTTTACATGTAATATTCTTTAAAACTTGTTCCTAAATCATAAAACCTCACAACTAACTCATGTACCATGTCCATTATTAAAGCGAATTTCTTTTGATGTTTCTATGATCGCACCAAATTTTATTAAAAACCGCCATCGTGCACTTTTAATAAAAACACTTATTGATGATATCTACCTACTTATATGGATGATACTAAAAGAAAAGCTAAAATATAAGAACTATTTTTATGTTTTCTCAAATAATATTCATAAGTTAAAATTTTTCAGTAATTGTTTTATTAAAAAATATATATAAAATAAGTGGCTACCTAATTAATCAATACACATTCTTATTAGGAATGAAGTTTGAAGATTTCAACCTCGTCTGTAATAAAGCATAAAAATAATCAAAGAAGATTGCTTGACAATAATTCATATGTTTCGAAAAGAGGGCTCAGCAGAAATCAGAGAGGCATAGTTTACAGATACGAAAACGAAATATATGATATGTATTCTGCAAGTAAGTACTATTTTACTTTCAATGCACAATCGGAGGTTAATATTTTTTTAAAATGGAAGCAATTAATTAGATTTTTCTTAATGTACATAAACACTTAACAAAATATTTACCTGGGTACTTAATAACACAAGCAAACAACTAAATTAAGGAAATTTTTACAGGTGCTTGGTGAATACCTTCGTTATATGTGTATTACCTGCGTTTGCATTTATTTATTTGCCATAAATCACTTTTTATGCATTTAGTTTCTTTTATCCACAAAGTGGGTAAAAATAAATATACTTCCACAAACCAATTGAAATTATTTATTGAGCAAACCATCTCAATTTCATCATTTAGTTCTTTGAGGGGCTTTCTACACTGAACTTTGTTGTTAGTCACATGTCACCACCTTAGGTTTAAATATTGCTTTTATGTTTGTATCACCTCTTGAACAGAAAGCATAGTTGTCCCAAGAAAACATTCAAACATTCATGTAAAGGAAATGGATCAAAGTTCCCTTTGGTCTATTCTTCCAGCTAATAACAAAATTTTAGAACTACAAAAATGTAAAATTTGTTTCCTTTATGTTTCCAAAAAGCAACTTTGGGTGTTGAGTTTATAATATTTTTATTGCATTTAATCTGAATTTAGATATAATTATGTTTTTGAGTTTTTGTAGAATTACATGTGACATTACCAGAATCGCTACACAATCGTCTTCGTGACAAACATTGCGGCTATGCAGTTAAACAAGTCTTTATAGACTACGCAGCGCGTGGCTTTCTTATAGGACCGGATAATAATCGCCGAAAGCATTGATGGAAAAACTTCACGCGGTCTTCATTATGTTAAGCACTTAAAAACTATATGCAACCGAAGAACCTGGTCCAGCCAAAAGAACCTATGTTTTCCTGTTATTATTTATTATATTGCAAATTGTACTAAACCGTGTAAGCCCAGATTGCGTCCAACATACTCAACTTGCCTCTCTTTGTCTCTTTGACAAAAATAAACCATATTATACTTAGTCACAAATAGGACATTTAATTGCGTACATCTAACTGTCTTTCCCTTCCCCACCGTCTCAGGCACACTTTTCTTTAATGTCCTTACTTTTACAGGTGGTGACCCCAGCTGCTGGTTGCAGTCTTAACTGTTTTTGAAGCTTTAGATAATTCCAATATTTGCCTTAAAAATAACTTAAGACTATAAGAAGTGCTGAAAGCATAATTTTACGTGATAAAAACAATTTTATTCATAATAATTGTGTAGGCACCATTTTTTTCTTTAAGCAAAGAACAACATAATGTCGACTATGGGTCAAAAATGGTTTTTATTAAGATATACTTAATCAAGTAAACCCGATCCAATCTTTGAACTATGAAAATATCTAGTAACTAAATAATGACATTACATCATAGTCCGCCATGATATCAACCAGACTAACAAATAATAAGGTTGACTAGCGCGTATATTTGAATGAAGGATACCATCCTTTACTTGAAATATGCTTAATAATAACTTTATTGTTTGTTAAAGGCTAGCGTAAACTCTTGCCATAAATGTGACAATGGATTTTAAACTTATAGATTTGACCATTAATTAATTATTTATATTTTCATGAAATATATTTTTTCTAATTTTGACATTTAAAAGTATATTCTTCGAACTATTTGACGTTGTTTATATCTTAAGCTTTTATAACTAGTTACAAAGTGTAAATCTTTTCAGCAGACCATTTGGCAAAAAGGAGATATTTACAACGTCAATGAGTTTTGGAAGATTTTATATTTTAAACCTCTGAATTTAAAAAAAAATCATATCATATTTGAAATAGCGAAAAATATTGTAGTGAAATGGTGCCTGAAAACACTATTTTTCAATCCTAAATTTTGCTCTGCTCGTTACGAAAATGGTGCTTTTTTCAATTGGTTGCACAATAACTTTTTTCTATATTTATACTGAATTTTATTATTTTTCTATACATATATAAATTCATGTTAGGTAGTAATATGTAACATATATTAAAATAATATCAGTAACATTTGAATATCAAAATAGGGCCCAATAAGGTTAATATATCCTAGTTCGTAATTCACCGTGAAACGGTTTTGAACCAGATAACTGATTAAACGCGAGGCGTTCATCTCGCTACCATGTTTTGGCGTCGTTGGTGCAAACATTAAGATTAAACGCTTCCGCTCTTTTTCTGTATATTTCAACGGTTCTGCGTTTTTGCTTGGGATCTCAGCAAAGGATCCTGTAATACACTGTCACCTATCGATTAGAGCTGGTTTATTTAATGGATCTGCATATGGTCAAACAATAAACGATTTTACAGAAACTATAAACGAAGGAAAAAATGTTGGTACGAACAACGTTAACTCTTCCTGCTTAAACTCTTATGTTTAATAGCGATAATAAGATATTGCAACATCTTTAATGGGAGCCATACAAAACGAGCATACGTTTGTTTGAGGTATCCTTGTTGCCGGTGCGTAATAGCGTGAACAAAGAATATACTGTAACCTTTCCTGTGGCTCCAACGTGTCGATTGACCGACGAGGAAAGTGACCAATTAGCACGCAGAGCGGATGGCAGGAGAGAGAGTATATATGAGTATATATATATATACAGCAGGCAGTATATATATATATATATATATATATACAGCATATACAGGGTGTAAAAGTATGATGATTGGTGATTTTAATGGCGATAGAGGAGCTCAAATATTGAAAAAGCCAAGAATGATGAGTCAAAAGTTAATTGTTTTCGAAATATGCCCTTTTCAAGTTTAAAAACATGGCAACACAAGGGGTTCACTTCTGTCGAAAGCGGCGGTCTCCACTCGAACGTGCTGCAGAGTTTGCACTGCTAAGTACTTTTTTGCCGGAGATGTTCATTCATTTGCGATACAAATAAAAAATTACCTGCACCTTATTTTAATATTAAATTAGCAAAAACAATCAATAATTGTTTGGTTTTTATTTGTAATTAAAATAATTATACCACCATAAGAATGTTTTTAATATCCATTTTAGCGAACACAACTAATTATGCTTTAAAAACAACATCTTTGTTTCTATTTTTAAATAATAAGATTTCTCGTCGCACACATTCCGTTTTCATCAGTCTTTAGGTAGGTGTAATTTTGCAATACGTTTGTCTTGAATTTTGGAAACATATGTCGGCATATTTTTCCTGACCAAACAAACAAAAACATCGGCCGGATCGGGAGCTTCTTTGAATGACTGACTTGCACAAAGCAGAGCCATGTTCTGTTGCTGAATTATTTTTTAATTTTTTAACTGAGAGAACAATTGTTAAAAATTATTAATTTTTTTATGGTCAGATTCAAAAACATTTGAAATTGTTATTTTATTATCAAATTGAACTACCGATGTCGATTTAGACAAAAAGCCTGTGCTGGAAATATGGATTACAGAAACACAACTGCTTTAAACATGACTTTAACATCGTTTAGAAAAATCTGTCAAGCTTTATTACATGTCACAAATCCTTTCGGACTTATTTTTTGAGCTCCACTGTCGCCCATTAAAATGATGAGCATCATGGTTTTTACACCTGCATTATATTTGAGAGATATATATATATATATATATATATATATATATATAGTATATAGTATATATATATATATATATATATTATATATATATATATATATATATATATATATATATATATATATATATATATATATACAGTAAAGCGCAGAGGGACTGCGAATTATATAGACGATCCTGTGACGATTTTGATGTACCAAAACTGCCGCACGCATTGCTTATCGATCAATAATTTTCCAGCTGAACAATTCAATACGTTTATTTCTGAAATAGTTCTTTAGTATCGAATGCCTGACAGGAATAGTTGTATTTGTGTTTGATTATTTGCGACTCAAAAAGCTTTTTTAATAATAGTTATTAATAATGGATGTTTACGAACTGGAAGATAAAATTCCAAATTGTTGAATGAATCACCGTGGAAATCCCAGTTGGGAATTGGTAATTATTTTAATAATTATTTCTAACCAGGCTGACCCCAATGATTTTCACCATTTACCGAGTCATTAAAAACTTTCTGACATTTGGTTGTTTAACCCAAGAAAACATAAACATGATAGTGCCTCTCAGAAAAACAAAAGGGAAATGAAAGAATTACAGGTGGCAAGTGTTATTAAACTAGTTTCATTAATACAATTGTATATGTTTTTTTTTGAGCAGAAGATCAGTGAAAAGAGTGCTGAAAAATTGATACTGATCCATAAAGTCAGAAAAACTAATAAATTTTCCTGATAATCATTTTAGACGTTGAAGGCAATTTTTTGAAACTGTAATGGAAATGAAAATAACAATGAAAATTTTTATAAGAAACATTGTTTTTACTGATTAACTGACATTTTCACTTCATGGTCTCAAATTCAACGTGATTTTTCTCTGTGGTCACGTAAAACTAAACTTATGAGCCTAGGATAGGCCAATAATTCCAAGAATCAAATTCTACAAATTGGGAATTGGGAATTAGGATTATTACCTTGTCACTGATCAGCAAATGCTCAGAAGGTTTTCTTATGATAATCTTATTATTGTTTGTCTTAAGAAGGTGGTTTTTTTGAACATTCTTTGATAACTTGAAAAAGAGTTTTCTTTTTTTTATTCTATGAATGCACATTAAACATTTTCTTAAAAACATTCTTTACGTTCCATTATTTGAAAAAATCATTTTATTTTATTAGGGAAAACTGTTTGGTTTTTTAAGGCAAATGCGTAATCTCCTCGTGGGCAACTAATTTTAAATTTATGACTGATAAGAAATCAGATCGAAGTCGGGTTGACGCTAGCTAGCCCGCTACTTACCGATAAACACTGCATCTCCCATTGAAAATAAAAACGTAGTAAACAACTAAACTGCCAGATAATTTTCCTGAAACTTTGTATTACCGCACTTCCCACCGGTCCAACTAAAAGGTGCCATGTAGAAACTGAGACGGAAGTTGAGATGCAAGCCACAAAAACTATTGTTGTATTTTAGAATTGGTACATTCAAATTGTCAGGAGCCCTATGTTCATAAAGTAACGGTGCTTTATCATATATATATATACATATATATATATATATATACATATATATATATATATATATATATATATATATATATGCTTAGCTATTAATCGACTAATGAGCATTACTGAGGAAGGGAGTAAGTTAGTGATACCGCTATTCTTTCTCTCAAAATAAATGTTATTTCTTCCATGGATCACCAAAAAGTAGTTTATAATTTTTTTATAAATCAAAGGAATGTATAAATTGTTCACCAACACAAATAAGTCAATAAAACAGTTAAACTTTGTATCCAATTATAGTGGAATTCCATCACAACAGTCAACCAAAATCATAAAATCTTACATTAAGTTGTGGCCAGTACGGAACTGGCCGTCGAGCAAATGTAATGAAATGGTTCGTTATCCGTCTGCGTAAATTTGTATTTATTTATGATCTTCCCCCCACCTTATTGGTAATTACGACAAAAGTCCTTACAAAACCCGATGAATTGATTAGAGTTTTTACTTATGTTATCAAAATTAGCCCACACTAGCTAATTTTGAAGAAAAAATAGGGTTTTTAATTACTGTTGTACATCTTGGTGGTGGTTTTAGAAACTTGAAAATAATTTTCAGCTTTCTTCGACCACTTTTCAAACATATTTTTCTCAATGCGTGATAAATAGTTTTCGAGATGTTTTCTGCATGTCCTCTATTTGGACACCCAGCAACATAAGCCGTCCTCATATACATGGAGTGGATAGGGAGAGCCAGGAACAAGTTTAGGGAAAGACCAGAAAAAGAATACAGGCAACAGTGCGTCATATCATATCTAAGGAAGTTTTAAACGTGTGTTGGAAGCCCAATGCTAAGGCCCATCTGATCAAAAAATGCAACCAGGCCCAGTATAAAAATAATGTCAGGAGTTGGTCTTGCTTGATTCCTGCAATAACAAATTCCATTAGCATTAATGTTAATGTTCACTTACACTGGATAAACCCACGCAAGTTAGCAACAGTATTTACTTTTATGGAGAGCGGAATGTCTCCTTTTTATCAATTTGAGGCACGCGGCACAAGATATCAGGTGCAAACATCCACCATCGTTGGCGTCTGTCGTCTCATCAATCTCTGCTTCTCGTTGTGTTTGTGCCCTTTGCGCTGTATTGTTTCTGGTTGTTTTGCTCGTGTGATTTTCATTCTTGTGGTTGTGCAGGAGTTTTTGGATTGATAAAACGATTTTTATCTTAGTGGATTAGTGTTTATTTAATTTGTGACTATAATTTCCAGTTTTTATTGTTTCTAGTGTCTTTAACATCGTAATGAAAGTTTTGACTGGAGGTTATATCAATCTGTAAACCAAGGGCAATGACATCTGGGTATTCTTTTTACCAGGTATACTTCTTATATTTTAAATTGTGTATTTCTTATGAGATGTAACGTTAGGGTAACTGAATAATAATACCTTATAATCACTCTATAATAATAGAGTACAAAATATTCATAGTGGAATAACAGCAGTGGGAAAGTGGTGCAATCTTAACTATCTTTGATGATTCAATACAATGTTGTGTGTTTCTGTGATTATAAAAAGAAATAAGGTTTTAGATTTGCATTTTATTTCATTTAACAATTTAGTTTGAAATTTATTTTAAAAATCGCGTTTTATTTATTTACAAAAGATTTTTTGCAAAATAAAACTCTGAAAATATCAACCATTTAAATAGAGGGCTTGTAAGTATTCTTCCATATTGAATGTATTGATATAAACTAATATTACACAATAATTAAATATTCTTACAGTGATATCAAGTTGAAGAACCAACACTTTGTGCAAAAAAACAGTGAATGTTTAAATTTGACATATGGTGATAAAGCATAATTTATAGATAATAAAGAATTATGGAAGTCTGGGCCTGACCCACTACTCATTGCGCAACCCGCATTACACCTGATTCTGCCGTTCTGCACGGCTTAGACAATTTTTGTTCTACAGCACAGCTTCCATACACCTTTAAAACTTCCTTGCGTCGACCAGTCACAAAACTTTAGATGTTAGGAACAACAGTCGCCAAGAACTAAAAAGGCATGGCACACTTCTTATTTGATTTGAGCCACTGAAAGATTTCTTTAAAATTTAGTATTTTATTGGTAATCAAATAATTCAAATAAAGCATTTTCTTTTCATTGCATAACCCTTTGGGCCATAATAGGTATGATACTAAAAATAAAGCTTCAAAATTTTAAAAAATTTTATTTTATTTATTACAAAATACCGTCTGTTTGTACTAGACTGATAAATTAAATATTTTTTATATAAAAGTTAATATATTCATACAAGGTACTTCCTTTTACCGTGAATATAGTTTTTATCTTGCATCATGTCCCATAGGATGCACGATTTATTAATGAATCAATAAAAATACAGTCCAGTAGGGCCTAAATATAATATGTCACTGATTATTATAACCTTATAGTACTAAACTAGGTAACTCATTTGTAAGATACAGCGTGTCCCTCCAAAAGTCACTTAGGTGATAATTGGGTGAACTAAATGGTATAAGTGTTTACTATATATTTTTTTTTCCAGTCGTTTAAAAATAGGAAAGATTCATCCGGAATGTGGACAATTTTACAAAATCGTTTAAAACCCTTTAACCCGAACAGCATTGTGCAATTTTATACCCCGACTCAATATCTAAAAGCGCCAAAGAGCTTCATGGAATACAAAGGGCCCTTTCAAAGCAAGGTACTTTATTTTAACTTACGTCGAGGTGGTGTTTCGGGGGGTAAGGAAAATAATAATTTTTGAATTCCGGGTTTTCCCTTTATAGACTATGTTTTTCCTAAAAATTTGGTACCTATCAAGTAAGCTTCCAGCTTCAAAATTTGAACTGGCTTAATAAGACAAAGATTTTTTTAAAGGGTTTTTAGCAAGTTATTAAGCAAAAGTATTTTCTTTTATATTTGTTTTCTCCATTTCAAGAAATGGTGATCCTGGCTTAAAAACATGCAAAGGGAGAACCCCGCGTGCCCATGTTGCCAGTTTTAATAGAGCCCTTTGGGATATGTTAGGTATCAACAGGTGTTAAATATTCAACAACTGTTTTTTTAAAATGTTTGACGCTGCAAATAGAGAAAGTTTTAGAGCCGCAAGTTCTTGAAAAAAAAGGATTTTTTCATCTCTGTTTCTTATAAATAGATGGTTTACTTTAAATTTTAGTAAGTTTAATGGCTAAAAAATTTCTTGTTTGTTTTTAAATGAATAATCCCAATTAATACTTTAAAAAAAAGGGTTGGGCCCAGGTCTTATAGTCCCTCACAAACAGAAATTCAACTGTTACTGTTTAACTATACCTAGGGTTTTTTTTTTTTTTTTTTTAAATGATTAAGGGTTAAAAAACCCTAATCTGTATTTTTACTGTAAGATATTAGCATTAATTATTATTCATGTTTTTTATTAAATTGCGACATTTTACGTAATACCTTTAAATCACTTTTCGAAACATTTGTTTACATCACCCAGTCTATTTATATGTAGATTTGAAAAAATTTTTACAAAAAAGCGGTATCAGCATGACTGAAAAAATATAAATAAAACCGCCATATAATTTTGTTCACCCGGTATCTAAAAATGACTTTTGAGGGAACGGGTAAGGAAATTTAGTTACTGCCAAGTTACGAAACTTGTTTTTTAATAATAACTGACATAATATATTATATTTAGTCCGACTAGACAAGTTGGGTTTATTAATAAATCGTGCACCCTGGGAGGACAAAACAGATAAAAACCCTGTACAGATTTAAAAAGTTCTTAGAAAAAAAGATTTTTGTAAATTTATGAACTGTATTACTGATGCCAAAATTTTACTTTAAAATAATTTTTAAAATTTTAAAAATTAATTATTTTTTATTGTTGTAAATAAACGGAAATGTTTGTTATTTTCGTTTCTGAGCCATTTGAAACAATATTATCTCAAATAATGTGCATTTTAAATTTCAAGGTGTTTTGTGTCACCACTCTACGTGTACGATTTCCATTTTCCCACAATTTTCTCCTATTACCGCTGAAGCAAACACTGCAGCTTAAACCAACAACGAAGAGTCAACTAGCCGTCAAGTTTACTCGCTAAAGGGTGTTTTAACACCCAGACGATGGTGCCGTAGCAAGGAGAAGTGACTTATATTATTAATACAGTCAGGATGCAAACGATTTACTCTCACACAGATTCTTGTTTGTGAACACATTATTATCATAATATTAGTGTTTTATTTTAAATTATACCAATTAAAAAATAATTTTTATTTTTTAGCCTTAAATAATATACATTTTTTAGGGTATTTTTATAATCCTATTTAAAATAGCAAAAATATTTAATGATCTTGTAAACACTGTTATATTTCCCGTAATACCAACAATCAACATTGAAGATAAGAAAAAATCAGTACACTATGTATAGTGTGGCCCATAAAAAATTGAAAGTTTATAAAAGTGAACACCGAACATATGTCATCTTATTTTTTGTATTATTAACATTTTGACAAATCAGATATTTTCCTTGGGCACCTGGAGTAATAAAAATATTTTTTAACTATTAAAAATCTTTTATTGGATGAAGTACTTTGCCAGAAAAAAGAATATTGGTAATAACCTGCGAACGTAGTGATGAGCACAGCAAGACTCAAGACCAAGAACGGGGTAGTCTTGGTCTTGGTCTTGGTCTTAGTCTTGCTGCAAGAGTCTTGCTGTTCTTGTTTTTTTTTGGTAGTAATAGAATAGAATAGAATAGATTTATTGCGTGTTGTATAAATGACAAGATTGTTTACACATGTCAATTAAATGTTAAATATGTAACTTTCAAGTCATTTTACAAGAATACCCATCATAGGTTTTACAACATATTATTATAATAAAAAAATTAATTTAATCACACATTTCCAAAAAACAAAGCTTATTTTTACATACTTTATCCAAATTTAGATTTAAGTGTTACCCCTGAACTAACTTACAAATAAGTATCACAGGTAATATCACTTAAAAGTTAAAAATTTTATCACAGACCAGATTTCACATTCTCATAACACTCCAAGGACCCGAAATTTAAAGAAAAGTAATCTTTTATATCATACAAGGTATTTTGTATTAGAAAAAACTTTTATTTTGTAAGGTAACAAATTAAAAAATAGTGGCCCAAAATAATTTACACCGTATCTGTTATGGGTCAACCTTATAAAATTTATTTTTATATCTGTTTTATTTCGAGTATTGTATTTATGTGTGTCTTCCTGTAAAATATAAGTATCAATGTTTTCTTTTACATACCTTAAACAAGTTGAAACATTAAAGGCAAATTCAACAAACCATTTATTTTAAATATATCAAAAATATCGTCTCTATAACCTCTATCAAAAATTATTCTGATAACTTTTCGCTGTAAACCAAAAACTCTACTCATATAAGGTGAATGCCCCCACCCAATAAGACGATACTTACAATGTGACACGAAAAGTGAATGATATGCTAATAATAATGTCGTCCTAGGCATTTCACATTTTAGTGATCTAATTACGAAGATGTTTCTTGCTAGTTTATTTGAGAGGCATTCAATATGATGCTCCCAAATAAGAGTTTGGTCAAGACAAAAACCCAAGAACTTTGAGGAATTTTGCTTTAGATGGAGGTCTTTGTAACTAAAATACAATAAATTGGTTTTATTTTCATTCAATTTTAGTTGGGCACTTTCTTCACCTTCATTTCAGCTTTTATTTTTAAGCTTACACCTTCGCTTGTCTTATCTTTTACTACTAAGGTGGTGTCATTCGCGAAAATTATAATTTAAACTAAGCAATTTTGAATAAAACATATTTTTTTAATACTTAATCCTTAATAAAAATGGAGACTCTGTTTTTTGCTTTAAAATTTTAAAATATACCAATTTTAACCTTAAACGTACATTTGAATTATTTGATTAAAAAGCATATTTTAATTGTAGGGGATTATTTATAGAACTCCATTTTGGGTTGAATTGAGACAAAACCTGCTTTTATACATTTGGTGGCATCTAGAAACATTTAAGTGATAAGAATTATTTAAATTTTTTTGAAAAAGCATATAAAATTAAAGCAAATACAAATCTGTGTACTGTGTGAGCAGAAAAAATAATAAAGACTTTTAATTTCAACCAGATGTGAAATTTCCGTGAAAATGATTCGATATGTAAACAATCGGTTTCTGATTCAAAAAAAAGTTATTTAAGAAATTTTTTTAGTTCATACGAACGATTTATCTTTTAAATTAGTCTAATATTTGTCGTACAAAGTTTGTACAAATATTTTATAAATATCCTGCTGGCTCAATAGTTTGACAAAGCTTGATATCTCCAAAATCGTTTCTAATAGTGAAAAACTGAACATACAAAAATTATAGAAAAAAAAGAGCCTAAAATGTGAAATTATTTTTTATTCCAGACTTTACCAAAGAATTTACTTTTCTCTTTTTAGCTTTTATTCTAAAATAAAAAATGTATAGCGAAAAATCCATTTAAAAAATCGCCACCCTGAATATTATGCTAAAAATAGTTGAACTGTCATATAGGAACAATGTGGACGTAGATGAATTTTAAATATTATTTTCGGTTTGACAAAAATGTCGTCATTATTCTTTTGGGATTGTTTTGACTTTTCCGTCTAAACCGGAAGTGATATTTATATTCCATTTATATAAAAAGTATTCCTATATGACATGACAAATATATTTTTATTATTCCATCACTAATTTACAAAAACATAAGGAATATAAAAGTAATTTTCAGCTTCTATAACTTTTGTACCCCTGGTTTTTCTCTGTCGTAAACGGTTTTGAATATTTCAAGCTTTGTCGGACCATTAAGTCACCATCTCATTATTTTTGAAACATTTTATTGAATTTACTCGTTATCGTTGTTAGAGAACTGTATAAAAGAACAAAGTAATCGATTTGATTCTTGTTTTATTAAAAAAACCTGTTACTCATTGAATAATCACCTTTTTTGGCAGTTTTCGACAATTTTTTTGTCATATGAAATACCTCTTTATATTGAATATGAAAATTGAATAGTATAATATTAAAAAAATGTCGCAGAAGTGAAAGAATCTTGCAGGTCGGTCTTGGTCTTGCGTAGTCTTGCACTTCTCGGTCTTGCATACCCCGGTCTTGGTCTTGGTCTTGCAAGCGAAAAGCGTCTTTGTCTGATTTCTCAAGACCAAGACCAGATCTAGTCTCGCTCACACTATGCAAACGCAATACGTAAAATTCCAAATAAATTAAATTCAAAAGTGATTGTTGCAAAGAACTAACTTAAAAAAGTAGCAAAATACTACCATTTTGCGGAATAAACGTATTAATTACTCTACAGAAAATAATATTTGCCCCTCCCTAATCTAAAAACAAGAGACAAAACAAGCTTAAAAAACTTAGAAATAAAAAATTACAGAAAAAAAAATTGCAAGTTTTTTAATCTCCAGGCCATAAAATTAAGATAGTTGTGTTAAGAGCCAAGAGCGCATAAATGATCCCAACGCCACGACTTTAAATCGTTGTCCTTATTTTCTTAAGAAGTTTAAAAACAAAATGACAGGACATTAAGTCAGGGCTGAGAGGAGGATGTTCAAGTCAAAATTACTTTTACCTTTTTCAAATTTGCATTTCGATGTGGTCGAGTATTGTCGTGGAGGAGAATAAACTCTTAAACTGTTAGGTCTTGTATTTGGAATTGGACCTTTTACCTTATTTGAAAGCTCACAGTAATAAACAGTATTTAATGTCAGACGACAATTATTACCTTTTAGAATGATTCACAGGCGGCGTTTTGATTTCGGAACTGTGCAGTCCATCTTTGCAAAATCTAACTAGTCTGATGCCTTTCAGAGCAAGACATTACATTTAGTCATAGTGGGCGCTACAGCAGAACTAGTATGAAACAGAGGTCGATCAGCTTCTTCCACTCCAGACATCCCCACTAATGTATAGTGACGGCCATTAAATCTTGGGCAAAAAATTTGTCAAATTTTGAATTTTTTGCCAATATTTGTAAATCGCCCTTTTTTACCTTGTTTTACTTTTAATTACTATAAATAAATCAACAGGTAAAAGAAAATATTTATATCTGATAAAAACTAACAAATTAATAAATTATCAATTTAATAAATTTAACCAAACTTAAATATCCTTCCAAACAAATTTAATATTTTATTACGGCCCGGTTTTTTTCTAAGCCTTCCAGGCATCGAATGGACCAAAGCCCGGGCGTAGTCCGGATTTCCTCGTAACCGTTGATTGAGAAGTCAATCAACGTCGTAACTCATTCCACGCCTCTAAAATTTTATCCGTAAGTTCGATTACATTTTTCGGCCTAAACTCATTTTCCCTATTTATTTTTTTAACTAATAAGCCCCAAACATGTTCCATAACATTTAAATCCAGACTACGTGCGGGCCACGGTAAAACCCTGATCCGCTGCTCTGCCATTCATTCATCGACTTGCCGGGCCGTATGAACGGGACACTTATCTTGCTGAAAGATAAAATTTCTGTCCGAAAAATCGATACAGTACAGAAGGAGGCATGATATTCTGTAGTAAATCTATTTATACCTCCGCATTGAACCTTCCTTCGATAAAATAACATACACCAAGTCCTTGTGCACTCAGCCACCCCCAAATATTTACCGAAAATCGCCCACTACACTTCTGTCCTTTTTGAGAATATTTTTCATCAATTCGTATTCCTTTAAGCCTGTATACCTTAAGTATCCCATTGTAGCACGACTGAAACACTTTTTTATTGGTGAATATTATAATTTTCCAAAAATCGGAGGTTCCAAGTAAAATTGTAGAGCAAATCCAATGCGTTGTTCTTTATTTGCATTTGTTAAAAACGGTTTTAGGGCTGCTGGGTGGCAGCGCAATTCGGATATTTACCTTATTCTTCGCCGTGCCGTTCTAACCAATGCTGGGAAATTGCTTTTCATTTTTGCTGTAACTACAGATTAAAATGGTTGGTTTCTCAAACCATTAACTAAATTATTGCCTTGCTCTTGATTTGATAGCTTGGGGCGACCACTTCCAGCTCTTCTCTTAAAGAAGTGTGTTCCCTGCCATTTTTTTTAACAAAATGAATAGTAGTTCTTGGGATGTTAAGCTCTTCCGCCACATCCCTTTCTGGCCAACCTCTCTGCTCAATATAATGAATAATTAATACTTTTTGATCCAAAGTTAAGTTTGGCATTTAAAAAATATTTTTAGACACTGACAACGGACACCTGTTTCTTTATTAGGTTTTTCAACAGGTATTTATATTCAGTAGAAGGTGGCATAAGCCTATTTTACAAAAGGGAAAAAGAATTGACCAAGATTTAATGGCCGTTACTGTACTCTAGCAGCGGCTCCTTGTTTCCTTTAAACTTACGTTTTTAAAAACAGGCGTCTACACTATACAGACAGGGGCACCCTACTAGGTATATAGCAATGGACCGGATGAATTTGCAATCGTCCGCTATTTGTGTATGCATTCTTTTTTGTTCAATAAGAAACAACAAAGTAACACAATTTTCAGTTTGTTGGGAATTATAAGTGTATAAAAATTATTTCGCCTGGTGAATTTAAGGTAAGAACACGTGTGTTTTTAAAAATCCTTAACATTTTTAAAAGCTAAAATGGATATTTATCAAATTGAGGAAAATTAAAATTGTTTATTGGTATTATGGGGTAATTCTTTACAGCGGATAAAAAAATATTTGCTGAGAATTATCCTAATAGGCCACACCCTGCAATTACTACTATTTCAAGAATTATAAATAATTTTCAAAAATACGGGTGCGTTTCTCCCAGAAACCATAAAATACAAAACGTCCAAGAAGCTAATGAGGAACGGGAAGCGAAAGAAATTAATTTGTTTGCATTAATTAATGAAAATCCAACTTTGTCAACACGTGCGCTTGCGGATGAGGTTGATTTAAGTACAAGAACGGTGAGGAGAATATTAAAGAAAAAATAAGTATCGTTCATCAAAAACCCAGGAAATTTATCCTGAGGACAATATCAGGAGAATGGAGTTTTGTGAAAACATGATAAATAAGGCAAATAGTTCCAGAAATTGGGCGATTGGCAGGTCCTCGATTTAATGAAGTGTGGTTTCAACAAGATGGCTGTCCAGCACATAATACACGTTTGGTTTTGGATGCGCCTAATCCAAAATTTATGGTCTTCGGGATGATCGCGCTATGAATCTTGATGAATTGCGTATAAAAATTCGCAATGTTTTTCAAACAATTACACTTGTGATATTAAACAATGTTCGAAGAAGTTTCTATGATCGCTTAGGACATTGTTTAGCGGAAGGCGGTGGATTGTTTGAATACTTGCTTCATTAATTAATTTATTTAGATTTTTTTTTTGTTTTTTCCTAATTTTTTTATGTAGAATTATTTTTTAGTTGGGATTTTTTAGTATAACATGTTTTTTTCCTTAGAATCGAAACAATAATTTTATTATTGTTTTGATTTAAAAAAAACTCTGATAAGCAATAGCGAATTTTATCTCCTACATGCGTAAATAATTATGAAAAACAAGAAATACGGCAGTACATCCCAACCCGTCCATGGTTACCAAGTTACTAAGGATTGAACGAAAGCGCGCCGGTTGGTCGCGCGAACTCGGCTGTAGTGCTTGGAGGGTAATCGCAAATTCGTCCGGTCCATTGCTATATACCTAGTAGGGTGCCCCAGTCTGTATATTTTTTCATTCACTCTCGCAGTTAGTATGTTGTTTGTTAACATCAACTCACCACAAATTCCACAAAGTTGCTTTAGCAACTACCATTAAAATAGATCTAAAGCAATTCCTAGCGATCTCAATAAAAATTACGATTGTTGTTAATACTGCGCATAGTTGGCATGTTTATTATTTAGAAATATTTACACTTGTTTACACTTTTTCTACCTAAGTAGTCCTAAAATACACCTTTCATAAGAGCGCTAGCGTAAAAAAAGTGTAGAATAGAGCACACTATTTTTGAATAACAGACCCAGCAGCACAAAAAATGTCATTTTTTTACTGCCAATAAAATCCATGACTGTAAAAATGCCTTAAATAAAATCTATTTGTTATAAAAAGTTTTTGCAACATAAGTGGCTGAAAAGCTTCGATTAAAAGGTAAGCATAATAATTGTAAAGACCATGACCTTTTATTGCGTACCTAGTAGAAGATAAATTTATTAAAAACTTTTATTTTGCTGGAAGACAAGATAAATTTAATCTAATAGTTTTGATGCAGCCACCAAGACCATAAAATTGTATCGCACGAGCACCACGTACACCGTTTGAAGTCGAAAACTTTACGTGAGAGAAACTATGCTGCGGATAAATCCCCCGAGGTTTAAAAGAAAGATTAAAATTACGGCAAATGCTTTCGGGCCACTTCATTTAATTTGTTAGAAATACTTTACCAATAAATATTTTATAAAGTTGGGAGGGTTTAGTTAGGAAAGGTGAATTTGTTGCGTTGCGACCATGATTGTTTCTTAAATATGACATGTCTGTATAAAAGTGATGATCTTTTTCAATCAATTTAGATCAAACTTAAAAAAATAAATACAAGTTGTTATTTAACACCGAAGGTTTCGAATCTCATTATTGGGAGCTTAGTTACTGTAAAAGATAAAAAATTGATTTAATTTTATGAATATTCTACAGTCACGACTTCCATAAATGGCAAACCGTGGAGAAGTTTGTGTCTACAGCAAACTAGAATTAGAGTAAGAAAAAGTATAGTCTGTCTCAAAGTATACCGTGTTAGCTCTTGCCTTCATTTATGGATTATACCTGCCGACAGCAATAAAACTCGGATCGGTAGGTATTAAAGGACAAAACGTTAGGGACGGACTTTAATAATATAAAGATTTATAATTTATTTTTATTTAATTATAATCTTAAAATTATATTAAGAAATTGAATATATGCAAAGTTTTAATAAATTTATAACTGCATTATCTATACATAATTACATTTTTAATCTAAATATCTAAATCTAATTCTGTTTCACTATCAGAGTCATCATTTGGATTAATTACAATAGGATTTATGTTGTTTTGGATAGAAACGTAAGAGTACTCAATTTTTATAATGTGCTGCAGTGAATTTTTCCACTCTCAACTGATATGTTAGTAATTACATTTTTTATTAAATTTATAACACTGGGACTTAAAGTAGGTGTAACATTTTCTGCTCTGATCTTTGATTTTACTTGGTTCCACAAATGCTCTATGGGGTTAAACATACAGTGATACGGAGGAAGCCGTAAGACAGTATGCCTAGCCTGTTCAGCCAAATTATCACATACATATTGTTTTTTAATTGTATTTGAATTTAGGACTTCCAAAAGATGCGTTTTTTGTAACTGAATTCAAAATAAATATCATTTTCTAACAAATATTCCTGGATTTCAGTTTTTGAACTTGATGAAGCTTGTGCTTTGTGTAGCAGACGGCTGTGGTAGCTTGCGTTATCCATGACAATAACACTGTTGTTTGGAATATTTTTTAAAAGATAATTTTGAAACCAGTTTTCAAAAAGTTCTGCACTTGTATCCTCATGATAATCCAAGCTAGAATCCTTAATATTCTTTGCAGACAACAGCAAGCAGTTTGGAACAAATCCGTCTTCTGAACAGCGTGTATTATGGTAATGCGTTTTCTTTATTTGAAGGTGCTTTCGTCTGACAGTTTTACTGGAATTAACCCATTCTTTGGATACTGTGTCGTGTGTATCGAACCATGTTTCATCAAGGTAAATTATGGGTCTGTTTTCTAATCTATATCTTTCAATTTCTTGAAGGTAATTAAATCTCCAAGTGCGTAATCTGTGCGAACCATGTTTATCAAGGTAAATTATGGATCTTTTTCTATCCATATCTTTTAATTCTTGAAGGTATTAATCTCCAATGGTAATCTGTGCGATTCCATTACTACTTGTCTTTTGTCCATTTTGCAGTATTTCCCATTTTACAAACAACTCTATGTAGGGTGGCTTGGCTAATATTTATATTGGTTTTGTCTTCGTCTAGCTTCTTTTTGAGTTTATCTAAGGTAGGAATAACTCCGCTTTCACAAAGACAATATATTTTCCCTCCTATTAGATCCTGATCACTATTGTCTATACCGTGAGATTGAAAATCACTACGTTTTTTTCTTTTGTTCAATTCTTCACTAATAATAATATCCCTTATCAATGATATTGGAGTGTTTGTAGGTAGACAGGTTTCTTTTAAAGCTTCTTGTTTAATTAGACCTCTATATACTGATTAAAGTTTCATACACATTTTTCACAACCTGTTTTGCATCCAATGACAAATGATTTCGACGCGACATAGTTATATTCTCGTAAAACAACTTTTTCGAAACGCACAGTAAAAACGGTTATTCAACACTGCCACTAAAATATTAGCCAAAATATTTATATGCCTAATGGTTAATACTCAAGAAATACCTGGCCAACCCCTGCCCTTATGAACAAATGGGTTTACCCAATAACAATAGGTAATAAAATCGTTAAAGGTTTATTGGGGTATGGTCCGTCAAAAGTCATAACGATATACTTTGAGACAGACTATAAGTAAATTTGTAACAGACTTGGTGACAAATAACACTGGTCAAAAGAGTGACCGCAAAGTTAGCCTACTTTCTCACCCTTACCAGAAATTTTTAAAAAATCCAAAAAATATTTTGCATATGTCAAATTATTTGTAATAAAAAATCAAGCTAAGCATATTTTTTGGTTTTTCAAAAAATATCGAAAATCACCCCCAATTAGGGCTTGATATGATGACGCAAAACTGAAGTATATGAATAATATCAATAAGAATAAAAGCGATTCTTATTGTATTTTTATATAAAATAAAATCTTATTAATAGAAAATAATTTATTTTCATATTTACAAGGGCGTAATATAGCTAAAAGTCCACCCTTAAAGTCGTTAAGGGGGTTAAAGCATCACTTGAAAAATCTAGGAAAAACTAAAATTATTAGAAATTCAAATCGTGTACTTCTTACCAGTATCTATAAGAAAACCACCCCTGTAACGAAGGGGTGAAGTACCACCATATATAATATCATAGCGATAAAAAAAAACTGTCAAATATTTTATAATAGTTCTTACTTTTTTGATCAGAAAGATTACGCTTACTTGTTGTAATTATTCAAAACTTTTTTTAATTGAAATTAACCCTCATAGGTGGTGAAATAATCCTCAAAATAAAAAGAATCAAAAATTATTTAAAAAGTCTAGGAAAAACTACTAAGATATTCTAAATTATTGGAAATTCAAATCGTGTACTTCACACCAGTGTCTTTAAGAAAACCATCCTGTTACGAAGGGGTAAACTACCCCTTGTTTGATTGATTGATTGATAATCTAAATAAACAAGTTGAGGTTTTGTCCGCCTCGACACTACAGGGCTTGTTGTATCTCTTGTGTATTTGTTTCAGTTAAAAAGGTTTGACACCTTAGACAGGTGTAGTAGCCCTTTTACTGTTCTTTTCTGGTCTCCAGCCTCCTGGTGGTTAGTGTCCACCATGAGGTTTTGATTTGTTCTCCAGTATGTAAGTGCAGGGCACTCATATATGATGTGAGAGGCTGTCTCTTCCTCTTCGTCACATAGTCTGCAAATGGATTCTTCTCTATAGATGCCCATAGTGTGCAAATGTTTTCTTAGGGTGCAGTGTCCGGTTATTAATCCTGTCACTATTCTAATTTGATTCCTATTTAGTTTTAGTAGTTCACTTGTCAATGCTTTCGATGGTGATTCCAACATTGATTTAGTGTGATTTTGCCTTGGAATGTGGTTCCAGTATGACTGATGTTGTGTTTGAATCCACCGAGTCATGTAGCCACGAACCGAGGCTTTTGGATTCCAAAACAGGTTCAGGACCCACAAACATTGCTGCGGAGCCTCCCTGGCCAGGGAGTCTGCATTTTCATTGCCCTGTATTCCCCGTGTCCTGGCACCCAGGAAAGTGTAACTTTGTTGTGGTTAGCCAGGTTTAGGGCATTGCAGACAGTTCCAAACCAACCTTGAGTTGACTTGTTGAGATGCCAAAGCTTTATGGCCGCTTGACTATCAGAGAAGATAGTAATGTCCCTGCCTATATCTCCTCCTCAGCCCCTGACAAAGTTCAATGGCATACATTTCGCCTGGAAAACAGTGGCATATTTCCCAGGGAAACTAAGCATTAAACCTAGGGGTCATACCATGTATTCCTGCGCCGGCTTCATTGTCAGTCTTGGATCCATCGGTATACCAAACCAAATTTCGAGACTGACCAGGAGATCGCTCACTACCGCCCCAGGTAAGCTGGGTTTTGTATGGTCTGTGTGTATTTATCCGTTTTGGCATTGTATCACTGCTCATCTCAAATATTGAGTTTGTGATACTCTCGTTATTCTGGCGTGTCCTAGGAGCAGGCCCAGAGCACCAGTTGCGTTGCATTTCAGCCTGTATGCCACAATCCTCGCCTCCGCCTTAATAATTATACCAAAGGGGAGGCTTAGTAGGGTTTCCATGGCTGCAGTTGGAGTGCTTCTAATAGCTCCCGTTATACAGAGAATGCTAGTCGCTGGAGTTTGGATAACTCAGCTCTGCTTTCTGTTCTATTTTTGGCCACCAGATAGTTGAACCGTAGGTTATCATGGGTCTTACCACAGCCGTGTACAACCAGTGCACTATGCGTGGCTGAAATCCCCAATTCTTTCCCACAGCTCTTTTGGTAGCCATTAGAGCCATTTTGCCCTTATTAATCACATTCTGCATATGTGGATTCCAGGTTAGCTTAGAGTCCAGAGTTAATCCAAGATACTTTACCTCCTGGACATAGCCGAGTGTGGTACCGAAGAAGTGAGGAGATATTAAATCATCCAGCTTCCTTCGTCTAGTGAAGGGTATTAGCGCAGTTTTGCCAGGATTAACAATAAGGTTTTCCTTGTTGCACCATCCCTCCACAATTCTCAGTGCCCTTTGCATAAGCTCCAAGGTTGTTTTGATATGCTTCCCCGACAAGTATAAGTGATGTCATCCGCATACCCCTGGGTATAGAAGCCATTATTATTCAGTTCCACCAGGAGTTCGTCAACAACCATATCCCACAGTAGTGGGATAGGAACCCCCTCCTGTGGGCATCCTTTGACCACTGACACCTCCATTGTTTCGCTGAATAACGTTGCTTGCGCTCGTCTGCCAAGTAACATGTTGTTTATCCACCTACAAATGGTGTCGTTAACATTATGTCTGGCAAGAGCCGCGGCCATTGAGTTGAATGAGGTTCGATCAAAAGCTCCCTCAATGTCAAGAAAGGCAGCAAGCCGATTTCCTTGTTGTTCAGTGCGAGTTCTAATCTGGTCACCAGTTGATGATGAGCAGACTCGCATGATTTTCTGATTGATAGGCATGTTGGTTTTTTGTGGAGTGGCCTCTCGTAAGAGAGTTTTCCCTGACATACCTGTCGATCAGTTTTTCCATTGTTTTTATCATAAAAGACGACAATGTAATTGGTCTAAGTCCCTTTGCCTGGGAGCCTACCCCTTAGTTATAGGGGTGGTTTTCTTATAGATACTGGTAGGAAGAACTCTGTTTGAATTTATAATAATTTAAAACATCTTAGTTGTTTTTCCTAGATTTTTCAAGAGATTATTGATTTTTTCATGTTTAGCGGATGATTTTACCCCCTAAGAGGCTTGCTTTTATAAAAAGAAGTTTAAAATAATTAAATAAAGTCAGCTTAATCTTCCTGATGAGAAAAGTAAGATCTATTATAAAATATTCGACAGTATTCTTATATTGCTATGATATTTTCGTATGTTATCACACTCGGGGGTAGTTCACCCCCTTGTTACAGCGGTGGTTTCCTTAAATAGATACTGGGAGGACACGATCTAAATTTTTAATAATTTAGAATATCCTAGCAGTTTTTCCTAGATTTTTTAAGTAATTTTTATTTTTTTCGTATTTAGGGGATGATTTAATCCCCTTAACGAGTTTAAGGGTGGACTTTTAACTATATTACGCTCTCATTAATATGAAAATAAATTATTTGCGAACAAGCGTGCTAGAAAAAAAGAAAAATATATACCTATTCTTTTTGCATCCGTGCTTGTTCTTGTAGTGTAGAAATAATTTTTTAATGTTTATCGGTATTACATTATTTAAAAAAATAAGATTTTGTTCTTTTTAAATAAATATATTTTTATTTAATACTAAGAGTGTTTTGATCGGGGGTATGTATCCCGTTCTGCGCGCTTGATGATCGCCACTTCCCCTTGACCAATCATCACCTTGGGTAAGAGAGAAGGGTTATACACTTAGTCTTCTTTCCCTCTCACACGTTTGTTCCACCAACCACATAAGGAGGGATCCACGGATGATCCCACATATAGTAAACAGCCCCTGTATACAAAAGTTACACAATCTCGCATCACAAAGTATTCTGATAGTAAAACATTGTGACAGCACTCTTTCAGCTATTGAAAAAAATATTCCTATTAAAAATCTTATTTTTGTACCTATAAAGAAAAACACTTAGAGGCATCACCACACTGTTTGATAATGGGAATCCCCCAAGTGCAATCAAGTTGTCAAAATTCTTGGGTACTGGTTTTACTATAGCAAATGCTAATGATTGTGGTTGCTTTACGTCTTTGTGTAACTAGTTTAATATGTATAAACTATGATTAGTAAGTATATAAAATCATTTTTAGACCGATTCTAACATTAAAAAAAACCCTTAAATATCTTTTTTTAACCATGGGGCGTGATTTGACAGCCTTGTTTTTCTAGTAGTCTAGAAATATTTTTTTTTTTCTATTATTGTTTATTAGTTATTTAAAAATAAAAGATTTTGGTCTTTTTTAATAAATCTATTTTTATTTGATCCACGGGGTGTTTTTTTAGGGATGTTGCGGATGCAGATGCGGATGTTGATGCGGATCTTGTTTTTTTTTATAAGAAACTTATGCTCCAATGTTTAACTCTCACACTAGGTAATTAGATAGGTAATAAAATTATTAAATAAATAATATTCTTGCTATTTTACTTCCGCACCCATTTAGTTTCTTGTAAAAAAAACAAGATCAGCATCAACATCCGCATCCGCAACATCTCTAGTTATTTTTTAATCAAAACCAAAACCAAATTTTTTCTCATTTCGCTTGCTAACCTTTTAATTTAGAACACGTTTGAAACTTGTCATGCAAATGAAACTAGTTGTAACACACTCTTCTGAAAAATGCAATAGTTTCGGCAACGTCACACGATAACTGTCATTGTCACTTCTGGCAAGGCTGGTCTAGCAATACCTTATTTATCCCTAAGCAATTGTACGTACGTACGTGCGAGAGAGAAAAAGGAATAGCAGTATAACCTTTCTCTTCGTTCTGATAGCTCAGCATGAAAGGGCCCTCCATTCAGCATGCAGAGCTGGGTATATACCCCTTCCACCGACCAATAGCAGTTGGAGCAAAGGCTATACACCTACTCTTCTTTCTCCCTCCACGCTTGTTCAGGGCCAAGCGGCAAGACTGCCTTTAAAGGTATACGCTCTGGTATGTACCGTTCAGTTTTAGTTTAACTGTCCTAGCCCTACCCTCACATTGACTACAATCTCGAGGTTTCTAGAGGCCGCCTGCCTTGGCCGTGCGAACAGCGTGCAAAAGAGAAAAAAAATAGGGTACAACCCTTTTTCTCTCGTCTGCGTGCTGATATGGTCAGTGGCCGTCAATATTAAAAATTTCCCTGCCTACCGATCACAAGCGAAGGAGAAGAAAAGGTTACCCTTATTTCTTTTCTCCCCACGCTTGTTTGCACGGTAAATATAAGCTGCCTCCATTTGGGTATATTCTCAAAGATTAAAACCAAGATATACACCAGAGTTTATTAAAAGTTTAGATATACCCCTTTTCAAAATTAAGTCGGCTATTGCTAACTTTTTATTATAAAAATAAAGTTGGGTTAAATTACAAAGTTTAAACATTTTTAAGCTGATTCCCAAAGTGACGATAATAGAAAAACAAATCAACATCAGATTTACGAGTTATTCACAAAAATATATTTTTTAAATGCAACTCCTTATTTGTTACGTTAATTCAAATTAAAATTCAATTTAAATTAAAATAACCAATCGTTATTTAACAAATTATATTTTTAAAAAGAGAAGATAGCAAAATTAATTTTAATCTTACATGTTTTAAAAAAACGAAGTGATGAGGTTTTTTTAAAATTCCGTTTCTTATTTGTTTTTCTATCTTACATGAAAATTTTAATGAAAAACTGCAATTTTCATAAAACTTTTTTTTTTCCAAAATCTTAAAAAAAAATTAAAAGGGTGGAAATTATCAAACCTTTCTTAATAAATTAATATTTTTTAAATTTTAAAAAAGGTTCCTTTTAAAATCAAAACGACCTACAAGTCTCTTGTGGATTTTAGATAAATTTAAAATTTCCAAAAATTTTTTTTTTAAAAATTTAAAATTAACATGGTTAAAGTTTCAAGGATTTTTATCAGATTAAAACATTGAAAAGGGTTATCGTTTTAACTCAAAAATTTTTTAAAGTTTTGTGGGTGGAAACCCTTTAATATTAAATTTATTAATGAGATTATAATTACAATTTTTGGATTTTCACTAACTCCTTGAAAATTAATGAGAAATTAACATTAATTTCTGTTTAATTTGGTTAATAAAGGTTTTCTTATTTCTACGCCTAAGAAACACTTTTGTTTAATTAAAACTTTCGATAAAGGAGTAAAAAATATCTTCTGTTTGGCATATTTCTTTTTGGAAATAGTTTCACTCTTAAGCCTGATGCCATTTTTTTGCAAATTATCTAGCATTCTATCATATCAAACTTCTCCAAATGACAACATTTTAAACAACAGTAGCAGAAATGAACTGTTGCCTTATGATTTACTAGTTGTCACTAAAACATCATTGGGGATACACATGTTATCTTTTGTTTTTTTTTTTTAATTTTGTCATAGCATACTACGATAACTTGTACAAAAAATGCGATTTTAAGTATTCCATGGCTACCTGCGTCCAGTTATGGAAAAATACATTTAAATTGAAATAACTCCGCTATTTCTCATTTTGGGAAAAAAATGTAAATAACTATTTATATAGAAAATTACATTCTCTTTCGAATTAACGTAACAAATACAGGGTGATGCATTTAAAAAAAGTATATTTTTGTGAATAGCTCGTAAATCTGATGTTCATTTGTTTTTTTATTATCGTTATTGTAATCAGCGTAAAAATGTACACAACTTTGCTAATTTAACCTAACTTTTATCTCTTATAATAAAAAAGTTAGCAATAGTGCCGACTTAATTTTGAACACGGATAGACACACCACTGTGTAGGTACATTCTCGAAAGAAGTTACCTAAATATAAACAGAAATCCCTGCTAATGTAAATACATTACCATTTAGTGAGCACTATATCAGCGCCAAGAATGGCCCTGACGTTTAATCTGAGTACTTAATTGAATCTCGCCCCCTTTTTTAAATCAGATTCCACCCCCACTGGATTTGTAATCCACGTCTTTTATTTTCTTTATTAGAATATATAAATATGAAACAGGGAAGCAGGTCCCGAGATATAATTGCTTAGTTAGCTCGTGTTCCGTGTCCAAATTTGCTTTATTACCCAAATTTTTTAAGGGGAGAATTTTTGTGTAATAGGAGGAAATTACATGGATTTCCTTTGGGCATCACTACGTTTGCCTTAACTGTTAAGTTTTTCCTTCTAATTTGTAAAAGGGCTTTAATTGTGCACAGGGGTGAAAAACCGGAAATTTTAAAAAAGATACTGAGTTGATACAGGATCGCCCTGCAAAATGAGAATTTAAATGCCGTAAAAAGTAATCATCTATTAGTTTTGAAAAAAAAAATGTAATCATTTTTTAACACTTTGTTCATTAATATACAAAGCATTTCAATAAGGTGACAAGAAGCATATTTCAGAAACCAACGGCCCTAGAACATAAGGGAAAAAATCTCTTAAAGAAGTTGACCATAACAAATTGCCAGAAATTATTTTTAGCTGCTTAACTAAACCGCTAAAGGGCGTAATAGTTATAGTCTTGTATAAATAGGCATTTTTCTTGAAAGTGACCCAATATAAGTTGGGAAAAAATAATACCGCAATGATGCTACCAAAATTCTGCCTCGTTTTAGCAGACCTGGAGCCGAGAGGGTTTTTACATGTATCATAGGCCCCACGCCGAGGCTTTGGGGGCTGATAGACATAGTTATTTTCCACTTTGATTTCTTGGTAAGGCATCCCTAAAGTGTAGCTTTTAGGAGGGGTGAATTTTTAAACGTGTAATTAATATCCATGCCCCTGGATCATAGGCCCCACTTTGATTCTTGTTTTATATCGACAAGGAGGTCGCCAAAGTCCGCGAACTCAATGTGCCATACCAATATGGCGTCACTTAAGGTCCGCCATACTGACCGAAATGTGTAATTTTTCCACTGTGGACATGGATCATGGGCCCCATGCTGTTGTTTCGTGATCATTGTTAACAATAAACTGTAGAACAAAGATTTCAAAACGTCATACCTCTGGGGCATGGCCAAGTGACCGCCATAATGGGGCGTTCATTGCTAAAATGACATGTTTGTCCCATTATGGCGGCCACTTGGCGATGCCCCAGAGGTATGATGGCGTTTTGAATTCTTTGTTCTACAGTTCATTGTTGACAAAGATCACAAAACAACAGCGTGGGGCCCATGGTCCATGTCTACAGTGGAAAAATTACACCTTGGTCAGTATGGCGGACCTTAAGTGACGCCATATTGGTATGGCATATTGGTTCGCGGAGTTTGGCGACTCTTGACGACATAAATCAATAATCAAAGTGGGGCCTATGATCCAAGGGCATGGATATTACTTACACGTTTGAAAATTCACCTCCTAAAGCTACACTTTAGGGACCCCGGTAAAGTGGGAATAACGTTGCATCACCCCCAAAGCCTTGACGTGGGGCCTATGGTACATGCAAAAACCCTCTCGGCTCCAGGTCTATAGTATATCACTTTTGATTGTAGGAAGTAAAATAGGGGCGGCAGAGAGAAAAGAAGTTTTATTGCTTAAAATGCCTATAATTTTGATTTGCCCTAACAGATTTGGTAAACTAGGTCTGGTTACTGAATAAGAAAAAAAAAACAATTGCCATATTGCCTATTGATTCTTTCTCTAAAGGGCGCCACTTGGAAAGTTAATAATTTTCTTGATTTTTCTTTGAAATTTAAATAAATTTGTTACAATTGATTTATTAAAAAGAAAAGTAAAGTAAATTTGCAAAATAAAACCTTTAAAGTTATTTTCAAAACAACGCTATTTACTAAATTTGTTGAAAAAACAAATTATTTTTCACATTCACAAAAAAAACAATAATTATAATATTAACATACCTATTTAAGATATTTTTGCTGTTTTTTAAGCCTCCTTTTACACTTAATCTAAGTTTAGATTTTAGCACTTGTCTAATGGCCGGTTGCGCCAACGATTTTAAGGAACCCTTAGCACAAGGTAATCCTTAAAGTGACCAAACAAGCAATGTGATTTTTTAATGACCAAAATCACTTTTTTGGTTATATCTTCTTTATTACTTATTTTATTAAAAATGTGTTTTTAACCTTTTTATAGAGCTTACTAAAAGGCATATTTATTGTTTTTTACATTTTTTTGTAACTCTTTTAGTTTTTGAGATATTTGCGTTTTTATTTTAAATATAAATCCTTAATATCTCAAAAACTAAAAGAGCTACAATTTTTATATAAAAAAACTAACGTAGTTTTATTAGACCATCAATTTTAAATATATACCCTTTTTTCTAAAATCAATAGTTTTTGAGTTATATTTAAAAAAAAAACGAGTTTTCACGATGAACCCGCTAAGCAGAGGCAGTAGTGCGGCTTTGAATTGACCATTGTTCATAGTAATATAAAAAAATGTTTTATGCGTATCTCTAATTGGCTTGGTTTTTTGCGGTGACCTCCCGGACTATCCGGGGTTAGTTGGAAAAGTAAGTTTTATTTGCAATTTTTAAATAGGAGGGAGATTCTACCTATAAATTATGAGTGAGATCACTTTTTATTCTAACCAAATTTTTCAAATAATATTTTCAAGTTCAAAAATAAAGGTAGTTTTCTTTGATGCTATAGTTATTAATTTGCACCAGCCCCGTATATGCTAAGATTTATTCAAACTTTAATCAGTGTTTTGTGAGTTTAAGGACAAGCTGAGATTTTTTTCAAATATATTTTTTTGTGAAATACAAAATAATAAAGTTTTCCATATCGATCACCAATTATGCCGGTCACAAGGTGATCAAACTCAAGTCTGCCTAATGCTAACTTATTTATTATTAAAGATACGAGGTCGGCAAAATTAGAGAACTAGTAGAACATCGCCCTTTCGGTATATTTTAAAAAATATAGTTTTTTTAAAGAAAACCCTGTATATTTCTTTTTTCATCGATTCCTAATACTTTTCTGAACATAAAAGGCTCGATAAAAGGTTATTACCAATTTTATCCTTAAATCAAAAATAACGTGGTTATGCGCCTTTTTCATTTTTCGTTAAGTTTATTATGATTAAAACAAAATAATACATACCGGTTGCCACTCGGTTGGCCATATTTATTGTTAACATTAATATAAAAAATTAAACTAAATGTTCGATACATTTCTTCTTGCTCAATACATTTTTCGGCACACTTAAAAACCGTTCTTGTAGCCTTTAAAACGAGACGACCATTAGCTCCGGGCAATTTTATTCATTTTTTACCATTATTTCACCGTAACTTCTTTGGTATTAATATTATTGATAATTTGGTATGGAATACTTATTTTTCTGCTTAGTTTTTATTAAGAAGGTACCTTTAAATAACTCGATAAATTACTTTTTTGGAATCTTATTTTCTGCTTAAAGTTTTATTAAAAAGGTACCTTTAAAAACTAAAAAAACGATTTCTGAGAAATTGAATTTTAAAAAATTTCAAGGTACCCAAAATATGTTTTGAAAACCCCCATAAAATTTTTAACAAAAACTAAAAATGAATATTAAAAATAAACAAGTTTTTCTTTTTTTTAAATTTTTCACAATTAATTTTTATAAAACGGGGAAACTAGTTCGATTTTTACTACATTATCAAACTCTGTTTAAAATGTAGTAATCCTTTTTTATAAATTAAAAAAAAAAACAAAAAAGCTAATATTAAAAAATTGAAAAAAAATAAAATAAAATTGCATTACTTTGAGCAAGGGGTAGACACTTTGAATATTTTTTGAAAATACTGCCATTGTCTTATTTTCAATACTTATGTTTGTGCACCACCCAAGTTAAAATTTGATTATCTCCGAAAATATCTCAGAAGCTGTGAAGTTTATTAAGTGAATTTAAGAGCATCTTTTTTATGCAGAACTAAGCAGAAAATTGGCATCATGTACTAATTTATCCATAATATTAACACCAAAAAAGTTATGGCGAAATATCGGTAATAAAAATAAATAAAATTACCCGACTAAAAATATCCATAATAGTAAAAAAAATTTATCATCAAAAGGTTATTTTTTGGGTTTAATTTTCAAGAAAGTTTTTTAATTTTAACCCCGAAAACAAAAAAAAAGCTATCTTTATATAACATTTTTGTCTTATTTTTGGCCAAGAAATGTTTTTTGATTTACCCTATATAATTATACCAACTCTTTTTTCATGATTTTTGCATACGGGGTTTTTTGGGCGCTGATTACGAATCTAAATTTTTTTTCGGCCATCGGGTTTTTTTATTAAAGGCCTCAAAAAGGACTACCCTCAAAATGGACATTTTCTTAAAATTCCTCCTTCTTGAAACTGATTACCATAAAAAGGAAACATGCACTTATTGGACACTTATATATTAAACAAATAAACTAAAATTTACAAAAGTTTATTGTTTAGTTTTAGTAAAAAACACCTCAAGTTAATCCAGTTTTTTATTTCTTAACAACCTAATTAGGAATTGGACAAACAGTAATACATCATATATATTCTTTTAAGGTACAGAAAAGTGGACATTTGAGGTGATTTTTACTAAAAATAGACAAAAAATTATTGTAAATTTTAGTGTATTTGTTTAATATATAAGTGCTTAATTAGTGTATGTTCCCATTTGTTGGTAATCAGTTTCCAGAAGGAAGAATTTCGAGGTTAATTCGTTTGGAGGCATCATAACTCAGAAACCAGAGGTGGCCGGAAAAAACTGATTTTAGATTCGTGATCAGCGCCCCCAAATAAATGAAAAAATTCATGGAGTTCGGCGTCATGTCCGTAAAGTAAAAAATTACCATTAAAAAATACCCTGTATATAAATCTAAATTTTGATTTTTTGAATATTAAAAAAAAACTATAGGGGAAGTATCCTTTAGGACTCATTAGGTGCACCTTACTTCCTATAAAAAAAAAACAATAAATCTGTATAGGTATCCAGGCCCTAAGACCAATTAAAATACTGATATTAAATAAAAATCTTTTACAAACGTTTTTTTTAAATTTTTATTAATGTACAAAATTGAAAAAGTATTTTAAAAACTCTATAATTAAAAAATGCATAAAGGAAAGAAGTGGGTTTCTACCCAAAAATTTCTTACCTTAGTATCATGTGACACAGTATATTTTACAATATATAGTTTATAAGTAAATAAGCTTGAGAAACACTAATTGATTTTTGTACACATAATAACAAATTACTTTTTCAGAACACATGGTAGCTATAATAATCAAAACTAACCTCACACAAAAGTACATTAAAATAATTTAGATGAAATAAAACCTTTACTTATTGCAAATCCTAACACAAGTGACATTGCACTGACAGTCAAAATAGAAATTGCCACATAGGAAACGTCTTCATCATTAGTTTTCATTTTATCTTCATTTTTTATATATTTCGACTCTTTTGGTATCTCAGGTAAATACTTCTCATCAATTCTTTTGACAAAATTAACCAAGTTTGGCCATAATCCTACCAAGCTAGTAATACTGTTTGATGGAAAGGGTATCTTAAGTAAAGGAGCAATGTAACTGTAAATTACCACATCCAACGTAGTGGGTTCCTCACCGTAAAAGTACATTGAGGTTCCTAAGCGTGCAGACAAGGATGACAGACACTCAGTTGCGACGGCACTAAGATAATCTTTAATAAAATCCATGGTGTAGTCATTTGGATACAAGCTTTCGATAAGGTTAATGGCATTTTCCCTAAATCGCTTCGTGTGAATGAGATTAAAAGGCATAGGCAAGGCTCGAGCAAACCATACTCTTGAAAATTCTTCACAGTTTCTCTGATCTACCCAGAAAACATACTCATTAACAATTTTTAACTTTGACTGAACTAAATTTGTAATTGCCAAGGCTTCACTTCGCTGTTTGGGGGTTAAGTTATTGTCCAAATTGTAGTTTAATGTTCGTAAATACAACACTATGTCAGCAAAGGACTTAAAGGATATATTTTTGTGCACAAAAGATGGAGCATTGTAAAGAGTACAATTCTTTATGTTGTTTAAAACCTTCAAATGTACAGGAACTTTAGCTACAGACGTGTATAATATTGATTGAATGCACTCGACGTTAAGGGAAGGCAAACCAAAATCCCCGTCGTACACGTACAATACGTATTTGTCGTTTCCAGTCATCTTTTGGCACTTTACAGACAATTTTTACTTCAAAATAACATCAAAAAGCACACATGATATACATTACTTATATTGAGGTTAATGATAAACGTCAAAAATAACTCTCAATCGAGCAGGCTTTTAAGGTAGGTTCAGAAACACAGAGTTATTTCAACTTTACCGAGTTTCACAGTTATCCGAACCGAATTGCTATAAAGTAAAAAGAGATGGCGATGCAAAAGTAAGTCGTATTCGGGATAACTAGCGAAGTTTTGCGACGTATCAGGTCTATCGATTGTATACAGTTTGGTGCTCGCGCACGGAACGGACTAACTCTTGGAATACCAGGGAGCTTCTAAGAGTAATGTGCAGGGACTCCCATTTTCGATACCTTTATAGGGTATTTCCGTAATCGTTAGTATTATTAAATCAAACTTATTAGATCCAACTTAAAATAGTAAATTTAAAATTTAAAAAGTTTGGCGCGCTCTAGTGATACGGAAGAAAAAAAAAATGTCAATTTCGGTATGACTCTATAAATTTTCTTAGTTAAAGGAGATACTCATTTATGATGTGTTATGGTTTTAATTCTGCAAAGGCCTAATGAATTCTTTGATCAAGTTGTTGTCGGGTAAAGATGACTTCTTTATAAATGTTATTTTTCAACACTTCCAGAGAAAAAACAAATGTAGAGGTCGTGGTGGAAATATTTAAATATTTTGCTATTTAAAGAACGCTATGGGTAGAGGCGCCATCCCAGCAAACACTGTTTGCTGGCAATGTACAGGGTGTCCGGTTATAAATGTAACCCCCATGAACTTTTTTATTTCACGTTTAAGAAAAAAAGTTTTGTATAAAAGTTTAGGGGTTCAAAGTAAATTTTAAAAAAAACTTCTTTTCACCTATACAGGGTGTTTCAGAAAGTCTGGACGTGGTCCTACTCTCTTATCGGAGATTTGCATTCTCCTTAAAATTCTAAACATATTTTATGTAGCATACCATATGTCTGACTTTAATGGTTACATTGCAAAATGCAAAAAAACTAAAAACTATAAGCATTATCATTATTACTATCATGCTATATTGCTAGGTTTATTCATTTCATTAATTAGCCATGAAGGTTGACATTTCCGTCAAAATCTTTCTTTTACACTGACATTAGTTTTAATTCTTTGGTAAAATATTATTTAACTATGGATTATTATAAACAAGAGAGGAAAGACATTTATAAATTTTAGGTTAAGAATAATTATAATAAAAAAGGGCTCAAAGGGAATATAGACGTGTGTATGGCTGCGAAAGATTTGTAACTAAATTAGTTAGTAACTAAATTTGAATTAAATGTATTTATTCGACACATATCTCAAATTTCATGGCTAATTGATAAAATCAACAAACGTAGCGATATCGCGTGATAAAGATAAAGCTTACTGGTTTTTGCATTTTTTGATGTAACTATTAAAATCAGACATAGGGTATGATACATCAAAAATGTTTAACCATGTGTTTAACCAATGTTTAATTTTGAGAATGCAAATCTCAAATAAAAAAATAGGGGACTCATTTGAAATAAGGTAGTAGGACCACGTCCAGACTTTCTGAAACACTCTGTAGAAGAATAAGGAAGTTTTTTTAAAAACATTATTTTAAAACATTAAACTTTTATACCAAACTTATTTTTCCCAAACGTCAAATAAAAAAGTTAATGGGGGGTTACATTTATAACCGGACACCCTGTAAATTTTCGTATTGGCATTGATGATAAAGCACTGGCAATTTGTAGTACTTTATGCTAACATCTAAAATGCATTAAAAAGTCAACCCTAAATATATAGAAATGTAAGGGCCCCAATTTTATAATGTGCTGTAGTGAATTTTTCCAGCTATCGACTGGTATGTTAGTAATTACATTTTTTTTCAATTTTATAACACTGGGACTTAAAGTAGGTGTAACATTTTCTGCTCTGATCTTTGATTTTACTTGGTTCCACAAATGCTCTATGGGGTTAAACATACAACGTAAGATAGTATGCCCAGCCTGTTCGATATTATCACATACATATTGTTTTTTAATTGCATATGAATTTAAAACTTCAAAAGTTTCGTTTTTTTGTAACTGAATTCAAAATAAATATTTTTTCAACAAATATTCCTGGATTTCAGTTTTTAAACTTGATGAACTGGGCCTTGTGTAGCGCTTGGTAGCTTGCGTTATCCATGACAATAACACTGTTGTTTGTAATATTTTTTAAAAGATAATTTTGAAACCAGTTTTCAAAAAGTTCTCCCCTTGATCCTCTGATAATCTAGAATTGAATCCTTAATATTCTTTGCAGACAACAGCAACAGTTTGGAACAAATCCGTCTTCTGAACCAGCGTGTATTTTATGGTAATGCGTTTTCCTCTATTTGAGGGTGCTTTCGTCTGACAGTTTTGACTGAAATTATCCCATCCTTTGGATACTGTTTCGCATCGAACCATGTTTCATCAAGGTAAATTGAATCTTTTTCTAACTTATATCTTTTAATTTCTTGAAGGTAATTAAATCTCCAAGTGCGTAATCTGTGCGATTCCATTACTAGTTGTCTTTTGTCTATTTTGCGATATTTAAATCCCATTTTACAAACAACTCTATGGAGGGTGGCACGGCTAATATTTATATTGGTTTCGCCTTCGTCTAACTTCTTTTTCAGTTTATCCAAGGTAGGAATAACTCCGCTTTCATAAAGACAATATATTTTCCTTCTTATTAGTGAGATTGAAAATCACTACGTTTTTTTCTTTTGTTCCATTCTTCACTAATAATAATATCCCTTATTGATGATATTTTTCACTCAACACTGCCACTAAAATATTAGCCAAAATATTTCTATGCCTAATGGTTAATACTTAAGAAATACCTGGCCCACCCCTGCCCTTATGAACAAATGGGTTTACCCAATAAATCGTTAAATGTTAATTGGAGTATGGTCCGTCAAAAGCCATAACGATATACTTTGAGACAGACTATACCACAAAATATGAAATTTTAAAAATAATTGACCAGTTCTGTCATTAATACAGTTTGTCTACGTTAGTTGGCGGCATATGGGAAACTTTTTTATTATTAAGTTTACAAAAAAAGTTATTGCTTATGAAAAGTTCTGCGTGGTCCAAAACCTTAAATACAACCATTATATGTCAAAATTTAGCAGTCGTATGCAAGGTTTGTCAAAAAATGTGTGTACCCAGGTTGGCGGCATATGGGATTTTTTTTTATTATAAGGTTTACGAAAAAAGTTAAAAAAAGTTTTGCATGGTCCCAAACCTTAAATTCAACCATCAGATGTCAAAATTTACCAGTCGTAGACGAGGCTTATTAAAAAAATGTTTTTTTTTCTCCAGGGTAAAGTACATTTACTTTAGACAATATCAAAAACTACTATAAAAAAGATGATTAGAAATAAGTTTCAAATATTCAGCATTGATGATTTATATTAAAAAACATATTTTTTCGACATTTTCTCTGCGATAATGTTGAAAATTTAAATTTACACATAAATTAAAAAATGTTTTTATTGTATATAAATAATTTTAAATATTTGAAAGTTATTTCTAAACATCTTTTCTTTCCAATAATATTCCAAATTGTCAAAAGTAAAGGTACCCTGGAGGATTTTTTTTTGATAAACCTCGTATACGACTGGTACATTTTTACATCTTATGGTTGCATTTAAGGTTTTGGACCATACAGAATTTTTTATAGCGAATAACTTTTTTTCGTAAACTTAATAATGAAAAAGTTTTCCATATGCCGCCAACTAACGTTGCAGATCTGGTCAATTATTTTTAAAATTTCATGTTCTTGGTACTTTCAAAATTGTCTTCCACGATGTTAAAGGCACGATAATGTTCTGCCATTGTTGTTTTTCGATAATTATGGTAATACATTTTTAAATTTCCAAATGGCAAATGTGGTCAAATACATTTAAAATCAGTCAAATTTCGATACCTGTCCCACCTGATTACTAGAAGCGACAGCCACGTTGGGCTTAGTGAGTCTACATTCCATGTATGGTACAGTGACGGAATTAAAATCTCGTACACCTAATTTTTCCCAGTGTGATGTTGGCTTTTGTGTACCTGGATCACCTGGAAATATACCTTACTTGGCAAATTGTTATCTGTCACACATTTCAAAATTATATTATTTAACTTTTTTTAATTTTGGAAAATGAATGAACTAGAGAAGGCGAGAGTAATTACTCCATTCAAAGAAGGTGTTTCTCTGGGAAGAATAGCTCAGCAAGTTGGGAAACCATGAAGCACTATTCAAAGCCTCAGAACTAAATGGGAAAATACAGGATCATTGGAGAGAAGGGGCTGGAAGTGGTAGAAGAAAAACTTCAAACGAAAATCAAAATAAAGATCTGATAGATTTTTTGCGAAACAATCCATTTCAGACAGCTGTAGAAGCACACAACCAAACTAATTTTCCTGGGACAGTAAGAACGGCAAAAATCGTATTAGGAAAAATTCGGAATTGAGAAGAAGTGTATCTGCTAAAAAGCCATTTTTGACCGATATGAATAAAGAGCAAAGAATGGGGTTTGCACTGAAATATTTACCGCAAGGTATGGATTTTTGGGAAAGGGTAGTATTTACCGATGAGAAGATTTTTCAATCTTATTATGCGGACAGATTAAAGTGTATAGGCCGCAAAATACACGGTACGAAGAAAGATATACCCAACATGTTAAAACAAGTGGAAGATTTTCTGTGAATGTATGGGGGTATATGTCTTTCAGAGGGCTAGGCATATCCACCGTATTCGAGAAAGATTTAATAGTCAACTTATATACAATACTCTAAAATGTTATGTTGCCATCGGTAAACAATATATTTGAACAAGAAAATTTTATATACCAGCATGACAACTGCCCCGTCCATACAAAACAAAAGGGGAGTTTCGGCTGGCTACTGGAAAATAACATTTCATTGTTACCTTGGCCCTCAAGAAGCCCTGATATCAATCCAATCGAAAACGTTTGGGGATATATCGTAAAGGAAATTTAACAAGAACAATGATTTCCATCCACAAAACGGGGATGATTTTTGGAATAAAATTGAAGAAACCTGGAATAATTACAATGTTTACCATGCACAAATGCTGATTGCATCAATTTCCCACACTTTAAACTTATTAGTGGAAAAAAATGGTGCCGCTTTTTAAATATTAAGCCAGTGTTTTTCTTTAATATTTGAATAAAATAACCTATATATTTATTTTGGAGTCATATATTTTATTGAATATTAATTAAGGTGAGAAAAATCTGAAAAGCCAAGTTTAACAAAATATTCAAAATTGACATAAAATGTTAACCTAAGTGTACGAAATTTTATTTCCGTCACTGTACGTATAGAGAACTTACTGTGTAAAAATCCAGGTCTGGTCAAATACATACGGGTAACCGGCTACTGGCATTTTGGCTATTTTTTTTTTTTAATAAAAGGAATATTTATCAAATATATTTTTGTAGATTAATTAAATATTTAACTGCGGCTTTTTTTACAGAAATTTCTCGCATTATCCATTTGTCCCACTACTGTGACCCAGTTTTCAGTGGCTCGCAAAAAAGGTTGCTATCCCCTAAAATTTGCAACAGCTTTGTAGTCAGTGTAATAAAAAACAGTTGAAAATGTCATTAATCACCTTTTTATTTATAAATTTAGTCATCTTTTGTCATCATTTCAAATGTACCTAACAAAACAGAATCTTATTACAGTGTGTTACAAATTGTTTTAATAATCAGTTAATTTTTTTAAATCTTAAAATTAAACATAAATTAGTGATATTCTCTGTTATGAAAACAAAACCTAATTAAATCGAAATGCAATTAATTTTTTTAAACAAAACTCAAAAGTCAAGATATTTTAGTATTCACTCTCACAAATTTTAGGTAAATATTTCAACTCAATAATAATTATCTTTTTTAAATTTTTCGTCGGTTGATCGCGTCGTGCGGGCAAGATGGCCGCGGGCGGCCTAAAACTTTAAATTTTTAAACCCGGCCTACAAATAAAGCCCCGCACGGACGCGTAATTTTCAACCTTATTCAGCGCTTTCGCGTCGGAAGGATTCCCGAAGTCACCCCATTTCTATGTCAAACTTTCCCAACCCAATTAAACCAATGATGAATTGGGTTGGCCTCTTATTTAGGCTGATTTCAGGCCTGTAAAAAAATGACTATTAAACACCAAGCACGTATTATCAAATTATTTTATTTTATTTTGTGTAACGAGTGTTTTTATGTACTACTGAAAAAGCCTGTCTTCGCCAGCGAGAGACAATATTAAGTAGCCTCTGTCTCCGTAAGACGCCTTCCGTACGGCTAACGGTAAAAAAAACACTTTTTGCTCCTTTTTTTTTCCCCGGGGGCAAAAATTCAAAAAAACGGGGTTCGTTAGGTTCTAGCCACTGCTAAGGACTACCACTGTGCCAAATTTCATGATTTTAGCTCAAGCCATAACTTTAGAATCACTGCACAGACAAATAAATAAAATATAACCTACCTACATATAAATATATCCACATTAGCAATTATATATATAGATGTCAGAACTCAAAGAAATCTTGGCATTTGATGGTAATACTTTAGTAATTAAAAACCAAACGAAAATAAGGGGTTTTAAAAAAAATTTTATAACAGTGATTAGAACAAAGTTAAGTTACGTAGCCCCTATAATGATATAAAATGAGATACCAAAAAACCTTCATCTACAAACTGGATAGTGTCGTTATTGTTTCAAACTTTTAAATTCACCCAAAAATTTTTTTTTAAAAACAAACGTATCAAAAAAAATTTCACAAGAAAATATGATTGGATCTGACATATGCACCGAATTTTGTTGAGCCAAAATTCCACTGTCACTAAATGTCGATGGTGAAATAAAAGTTAAGCGCACCCCGAATTAATTTTAAAAAATTGCTGACATGGCTAAAACAAAAAAAAAAATCTTTATATTAAAAGGTTTTAAATTAAAAGTAGAAAAAATAAACGAAATTTAGCAGTTAGTATTCTCGCAAATCGACCTAATGCAAAATCACATGGAAGTGAGCATTAAAAATGATATCCAAAGCTGTTTGTTTGATTATTTTGTTACTCAGATAAATTTATAATTTGTAGTTTGTTTTTATAATAAAATATGATTTATTTTGTGCGTCTCATATTGGTTTAATCAACAATTTCGCCCAGTCGTACAGATCCCATCTTTATTCAGCATTACACGCTGAGTCTGACATACAGATCGGCGCACTTCGTAACTAGCATGAGCTGAATAAGGTTGGAATGGGGAATTACGCCGCCCGGACGCTCCCCGGATGCCCCCTAAGCTAGGACAAATCCGGGGAAACCCGGACGAATGGTAACCCTACTCGCAAAAAGTTATATTTACAATAAACGAAATTATCGGGCAGTTTAAACAAGGTAATATTAATTTAACACTACATTTAATATTTTAAAAATCTTAAACTCAGCCATTAAAAAAAAAATAAATTGTTCCAAAATCGCAGATTCATAAAAGTTTAAAATAACTGTAGTTTAATGGACTCTTTCTATATAAAACAGATTTTTTTATACATTTTTTAACTACGCAAATTAAAGAAACAAAATCCCTCAACAACTAAAATATAAAGAAGAGGTTCTAAAATTTGTGTTTATATTGTCTGCTAGAAGCAAACTTTTCCTAACTTTTGAAGAGTTAATAAATATCCAGCACACTTCTTTTGAGTTGTTTAAAAAATCGCGGCTATAAAATACTGCTTAACTGCTCAAAGCAGTGTTAAACTTTTTATAAATCTTGAATCGAAATTTGGGATTTTTTTTTAATATGTGTACTGTAGATATAGGTACGTCCAAAAAATAAACCTATGGCTGTCACTAATTTTATTGGTGACATCTTTAAGAAAATGCCAATTTACCAGATAAATAAGTTTTTTGTACATTTTAAAAAATAATTTTTAAATTACATTTATTGTAAAAAAAATATTAAAATACAGGTACTTACATAATGCTACAGGCTCTGTCACTAAAGATACACAGTAGATTTATCATTTGTTTCACATCACTATATTATATATCTAAGGCTTTTGACTAGGTCTGGCATGAGGCACGTCTAAACAAACTTCCTTTCTAATATCTTTTACCAATTCTACCTTAATTTTGTGTTTGGCTTTCCAGTTTCTTTTTCTAATCGACGTATCTTTATTATTGTAGATGGTCAAGCTTCTTACCAAAATAATGCAGGGGTAGCCGTGGGCGCAGTACTGGCATCGGTTGTTCCTTCACATCAACCATTTTTTTACGTTTCCTTAAAGGTTTTAGAAAAAGTTTAGGTTTTAATACCACTACGATCTTAAACTTTTAGTAAGTGATGTATCCTTAACCGTTTTTAAGTAACTACTCTTAAAGCTACGACTTATACTATTCGTTGTTCACCGAAGCTAGACCGACTTTTCATGATGCAATGACGGCAATCAGATATTCGAGATCTTAATACTAGGCTCAATACATTCTGGTTCTGGTTGTTTAAAACTATTTTAGCTTCTTTAAATTTTCCTTTTTTCCATGGGGCTATTTACGAATAATTTTGCTTCAACATCGGTGCTTTTTGAACTGAAAAGAGTTCAACCCCTGATTTTGACGTTTCACCTTGTTAGTATGTTTTTGCTGTTCTTTTACTCTACGGCTGGTCGTCCACTGGAAGCAAAAACAAGCGGCTACGAGCTCACGCGACACGAGCGTCAACAAGGCCTATGTGCGCAGTCCTAACTATTGCTTTTCAATAGTACCCTCGTCCATTGCAAGCAACTTTGAGAGGGCGG
The DNA here is from genome assembly GCA_019359885.1 of Listronotus oregonensis. Lineage (NCBI taxonomy): Eukaryota > Metazoa > Arthropoda > Insecta > Coleoptera > Curculionidae > Listronotus > Listronotus oregonensis. The sequence goes on along the minus strand of JAHBCN010006424.1, from coordinate 24 downwards.
CTAAGAGCGTAAACACTTGCGCGG